>JAFBJT010107063.1:16833-40412 GCA_016785325.1 Chascanopsetta lugubris | reverse complement strand
AAGGGGCTCTTTTTGTTTTAAACACCTTTTGCTGCAGTATTAGGGAACTTTGCAAAAATGGTTGTTGATAACAACACCCGTGGCAGGGAGAGCTTGATGCGAGTGTTTGATGTGAGCGAGTGTCTTCAAAAAGAGAACAACAACAATAAAGCTAGCCGGTAGCCCACTGTGGCAGCCTCTCTCCCCCGCACGATCCAGATAAGACACTGCTCGCACACACCCAGAGCCGCATCACCCTGTGAGCAGACTGAACCTGTGCCGGAGAGCAGAGTTGGCCGGAGTGACCTGGCAAGAGTGCAAACCAGTGCGCAACAAGGTGCTGGCAGCTGCAGAGCTTTAGCCCACGTTGTCGGTGGACTTCTGAGCTATTTTGTTTTGTTGTTGTTTTGCAGATGTATCACAGCGAGCCAGTGGTGGCCCTGGCACTTGGAGTGAGGCTCAAGAGTTGCATGACACGCGTCAAAGAGGCGACATTACAACTGACTAAAGGTGGATGACGCAACCGAGTAAGTCATGCACCTTCCTTTCTGACTTTTTTTTGTTTTTGTAAAAGCCTGTTCACCCAACAACAAGAGTTGCCGAATGGTCTGTAGACCAGAAGTGAATTTTGACCTGAGCTGAGAGAATGGTTTTAAAACCTGAGTATCTCAGATGATAATGATCCACACAACAGAGGAGAGCTGGATGTGAAGTTACCACCATCACCTCTCCAGTATCTTCCGATCAATAACGCGCAAGCCTCTCACCCCATTACCGTGGACTTTGCACAGGAAGCCGAGCGATGATAACCACAGAGCACATGATAACTAAGTGAAAAACAAGGGAAATGTCAGCAAATGTCTCATTACGATCGGGCTCATTCATTTATACTCGCGCTGCTCATTTGTTGTCCCGTCCACTTGCTCTTTCGGGGCTCGAAATTCTTAGCGCAGCCGGCCAGCGCCGTCGCCCGGCGTGCCCATAAATAGTCGTCCTCGACACTTCATGCCTGATCAGAGTCGCTGCTTTAACTCCCTCCCTTCTAATTCAGAGTTAAAAACGATCGCTTAGATATTCAGATCTAATCATTCCTCCCTTCAGCCGAGTGAAGTCAATTATCAGGCGAGCTCCGTGTGTCGGGCGCCATTTAACTGCAAATTAAAAAACCAGACTCCTGATAGCTCAGGAAGAGTTACTGGAAGACGGGTGTAAACTTGTGTATGGAGACAACAGTGTGTAAAGCGTGTCTGTGCCGAGGAGCAGGGTACGACTGGAAGAGGGGAGGGAAGCTATTAACTACTAAGTATTCAGAGCGTGAAATAAGAGTGACAAAAAGGGGGAGAGGGGAAATCATTCAGCAGCTTTCACAGGGAAATGTGATACGCTTGTGGTGGAGGGGAAATACTCAGCCAATACGTTTGATTTAGGTTTGGGGAAATATCAAAATAGCAAGTAGCCAGAATCTAATTGGAACTATTTTTTCTTACTCTTGAAAATAAACACAATATCATACTAATGTTAGCAATATTATGATATTACTCGGAGCACTAGGAAAACTGCAGATGGGGAGAGGAGCAAATAAATTCGGAACAAAAGCTGAAACAATGGATTTGACATTTGATCAAAATCCTCGTATTGTATTTGACTATTTAAAAACGATTGAAATGCTTTCTACTATATAATAAAACCACCTAAAATGTGATCAGAATTTAAAGGGCTCACTCTAGCATGATAGAAATAATTTGTACATTCATTTGAATACACACTCCTAAAACACAACATAAATTCTTACTATTCAGTTTCCGCCAGTACATCGCTTTCACCTGAATCTTACAAACGGGACCTTTTTAAACATTTTTTTTGTGTCTAAAATCTCTTGTTGTTGAAGCCCCTGGTGGCCCCTAAGTGAACTGCTGTCAGCATTCCTTGTTGCACGTGCTTTCGCTCCTTTAGCCAAAACAGTGACACCACAAATATACACACACATACAGCACTGAAGGTAATTGACCTGCATCATATTAATAGATGAGGTGACTTGAGGTACACTGCTTTCGTCATAAAAAGTATTGGAGACCTCAGACTATATTTGACTCTGTTTATTTGTTGACATAAGCAGCCTCCATCTCTAATAATAGTTAGTGTGGTGCTCTACAGGTGCTGTAGGGTGAGTGGAAGAAAGTAACTGACACAGGAGTTAGAATAAATTATGTACTTTGAATTGTTTTTTTAAGAAAAAGTTCAAATCCATCTCGCACATTGACGATAAAGAAGGTAATTATGCTTGTATTTTTTCTTGAATGCCCCAAAATCCACGATAGGTCCCATCACTTGAAAACCAAGATTAGCTTTTTGTGCTCGAGATGATCACTCATACTGTCTCGTTTGTAAAGTTATTCAGGTTAGACCTTCACTCCGTGTCCTGAGAGGGAGTTGTCCTTAAAAGGGTCAGCGGTTCGATCCCAGGCTTATCCATTCCTACTCTACAAGCCAGAGTGTCCTTGGGCAACACACTGAATCTTAACTTGTCCCACGTTCTCACAGAATTCAGAGCCTGATATAATGTAGACGCTAAAGAGGTTTCTGATCCAGCTCTTATAGACAGATATTGATGGTTGTGTTCGCATGTTAATGTTGAGATTGTTGTACTGGTTGTTTTCATAAGGATCCTATGATGGTGTTGGTGTCACTTTGATTTTACTTACACATTTATCTTTAAAAAAAAAGTTTTTTTTTAAGATTTACCGTGACGTAGCTTGTCAGCACTTGTGTCCAACAGGACTTAAAGCAGTAGGTATCACCTATCCTATTCCTCCTGTCCAGATCTTTGCTTGTGTAGTCACTTTAGATAAAAGTGTCTGCTAAGTGAATTGTAGAATCGTAGATGAGCTGTTTGAATGTTTGCGTGCATCGGGTGAACGTAAACTATACTGGAAAGAAATATAAGATGAGATTAACGCGCAATATTCACATTCATTTATTGATTGGAGATAAACTGTTCGCGTTAAGCGCAGGGAACATTAAAAATCGTGAAATAATACGAAGCTTTATGTTGTTTGCTATCGCACAGTTTCCATGTTTGTTTCCACAAAGGCTTTGAATACAAAGCTAACACTCATTATGTGTCACAATTTAAAAATAGACCCTATAAAACGACGCACTGTGATAGACGCTGGCGCTGAGAAAGCCCCATATGGATCCTGGTGGGTTGTACCACGCACAAGAGCATGTGGCACATTTACGTCTGAAATTTGCATCTAGTTCATGTGGTTGAAAGTGAAAACATGAATCACTGCCCTCCAGGGATTTTTTGTGTTTTCTGAAGTCACTGATAATGTGAGGGTTATTTAAAGGGACTGGAGCCGCACTGGTTTGCATTTAGCCAATGTTTCGATATTTACAGAATCCATTTCCAAGCTCGGTGGCTGCTGTTTACTCTGGGTGCTGCTCTGTTAGTATAAGCAGCAGGACCAGAGGAGAGACTTCATTGGTCTTCCACATTATCTGCCTGGAGGACCTGATTAAACAGGAAGAGAATAGCTCTTGATACTTCGGCCTTGCACTGGCAGAGGAAGTGAGGATTGCGGGCGACCCACACACTGGCAAAACATCCAGGAGCACTACTACACCGGTTGCATGCATATGAAATGCATATTGCTGCCATGCACTAGTCACAATCCGGCCTTGGCAACACAAAAGGCTAAACTACAGCGGTTGTGCACATTTTCAATTGCAATTGAAAAGTGAAATAACACAGAAATAATTCACATTTTATGATTAGTGCTGCTACACAGCCGTGATCTGAGGTGGATTCTCTTCAAGTGAAACATCCCTCCGGCGATCAAATAAACAGAGCTCAGCAGCGTCAACAAACAACAAGAGAAAAAAAGAATGCAAGAAAACTAATTCATCATGTTATTTCTCTTTCCTGCTGAGCGCTTTGATACAGAGAGTCCGCTGGCAGCCATCACCTGAAAATAACAAAGATGCTAATTTCTATTAATAATAGTGTCAGCCATCATTCGGCTCAAATTATGACAAGTGATTGATGATGTCTGCCTATGGGATATTTGATGAAGCCTCAGACTCAGTGTGATTATCCCCCCTGAAAAAACTGCAATTACATCATCTAGGAATCCAATTTGAATTAATAATTTAATATTCTGTGCTCAGAATCAAGAATTTTCACGTGTGGTTCGTCTGAATCAAAACTCAAAGTATTGGAGTACAGATTACAATCCTAATCCGACATTGCGGGGCTCCGTATTGTTTTATAGTGGCTGGTTTGATTCCCACGGCAGCTCCTGTCTCTACCCACTATGTCGGAACATGACAACGAAGCTGCTCACTCTATGTTTACACCAGATAAATAATAAATAACTGAATAAATATTGAATAAATAGCTTAGCATTGTGCTATTCAGACTGCCTAGAGGTTGATTTTGCTGATATAATTATATATATATATTTTTTTAAATGCTAAAACTTGAGTAACAGTGTCAGTAAATACACATTGACTGAACAGGAGGTGATAAAAAGATTATGTATGCAAAAATCCATGAGTAATATTTATGTGAAATTTCTTTTCTGTTCATAGAAATGAAACAAGAAATTTTTAAGTTTTATGAGGGTAAAATCATGTGCATGTATGAATTTTTGTTTTCGTTAGTCTGTGCAGAGCCAGACTATATTTGCGCCGGGGGTGTACGCCCCCTACAGAGACTGCCATGTTGAGCCTTTTTGTTTATACAGCGGTTTAGAACCTTTCGAGTTTCAGCAATATAGCCCTGATATCAAACTGCTTAGTTATTCTGGAATAATACTTTCTCCTCAATCCTACACACTGTACCTGGAAACCATAGTCCCAATATCTAAAGCCTTCTCCCATTCAACACAGAACAATGGCACAAGTCTCATAAAACACAAGGAACGAGGAAACTGGCGGCTTCTTCCCCGTGTGATTCACTAGTTTCATTTTAACTTTGCCTCCGGTCTGGTTAAGGTTAAATAAGTTGTTTTTTTTAATATCAGTTTACCGCCGACGTGGCCCACACATAGATCAGCCCGAGATAAAAGTAGGTTTGCGTGCCACCAGCGGACCGCTCCGCGCTCACACTCCCCGCGTTGCGTCCGCTATTGGCCCCATCTAAATTATGAACACACGGAGGGGGCAGTAATGAACATGCAAAGTCTAACTCAAACAGAAAATCATCAAACACGCTCCTCGCCGCTCTGCGTGGATGAAAGTAGCACTTGGAGAAGTGGAGCGGGCATATCGCAATGCTAAGCAATCATAATCTGCACTGCACTTGCAAGAGGTTTCATCACCAGTGTTCCCTCCCTGCTGCAAGAGAAAGGGGGGGGGACTATATTGATCTTTTCCTGCCTTCCTTCCAGGCATTCCCATTTCCCCCGTGCAGCTTAAGCAGCACTTTTGTGGACAAATCCCACATTTGTGTTCCTTTCTCGAGGCTATTAATTGTCCTGAATAGGCGGAACTATTCCCACGGCACAGCTGCGTTGGCCAGACAGTGGAGCTGGTGGCCAGACTGTACTCTAAAAGTCTTGCCTCATGTTTCATCAACCTCACATATCCTCTTGCACCTCCTTTCTCCTACCACCATCGCCAACAACAACACCACCACCACCACCACCACCTGCCCAATCCGAGCAACGCCACTGGGCATGAGTTGTGCACTGGATTCACCTCTGTGGCATCCAGCCCTATTTCATCTCCGCTACCACAATGCGAGAGGCCATAAATCTCGGAGCTGATCTCCGCCACTCCCTTGCCTCCATCCGCACAACGCCGCCATCCCCACCGGGCCCTCATATACGGGCCCTCATCTGTTCTTGTTACCTGCGGAGAAAGGCAGAGATGGGGCATTACGCTTTATTGCAAAGCCGCGGCTTCTGATGCAGGGGAGCTGGCCTGTCTGCTAAACACACTTCAGTGCCCTGCTCGCATGAAGAGAGATGATGAAATAAGTTGAATATCGGCGCAAGAGGAGGGGAACTTCTATCCGTTAAGCCCCGCCTGCCTGCGTACGCTCAACAGTTTCCAAGGTGACTTTTGGAATTGCACAGCGATTCTCTGTGGGTAATTCATTACCTGCCCTCCATAAGCATGCACTCTAATAGGCAGTAAATTTCATCAAGGAAACAAGAGCATCTGCCAGATCCCCCCCCCCCCCAAAAAAAATAAAACCCCTGCTCTGTATTTATATGGCACTTTTCCCGTCTTGATGACCCCTCCGAGCTTTTTAGAATACGGGTGACATTCACCTATATAGCCCATCTTTTCTCAATGAGAGCACAGTGTCCAAGGACACGTCCGCATTCAGAATGGGGGAAGATTGGGATCGAACCAGTGACCCTCTGGTCGGAGCACCACCTCTCTATTCCCAACGGCCGCCCCGATGAGAACTATCTGTTTCACTCTAAATCACAGGGAATGGAAACATCTCAAATCCAACACAAATAATTTTTTTTTTTTAAACTTAATCCCTCAATTATAGCCTGACCCACTTTAAACAGCCCCCCCCCCCACCCCCACCCCCCTTGCAGGGCTCCATCATAACAGCACATCAGGCGTATGACAAATTGCTTATCATGCATTTTTCAAAGGGATTTCACATGGCACTTGACACCTGAGCACTTAGTCTCAATGTACTCACACCCTGTTTTGTTGACGTGTACAATCATGACAGCAACAGCCTGTAGATGAGAGGGGCTGTATTGATGACCGCCTGATGGCTGGTGATCACTTGATGCTCGGGAGCTTGATGAGCGACTCAGCACCCGCTTCGATCCATCGCCTCCTCGGTGATAAACATCGACCCTTATCCTACCGAGGCGGACCTTTGTCCGGTGGTGGAGGTGGTGGTGGTGGTGGTGGTGGTGCCATATTTCGGGGGTGGATTGTGATCCCGGCTTGAATACACCATAGTGATGATTCAGCATGATAAGATAAAAGAATGAAAAGGGGAAATAAAACACCCACAGCTTGTTGCTTGACGCTGGGAAATAAGATAAGACCGTGCGTAATTGGCTGATTGGGGGGGGGGGGGGGGGGGGGGATCACAGCCAAGGACGGATTGGGGGGGGGGGGGTTGAGGGGGGATCACAGCCAAGGACGGTGCGTTGTGGTTGTGCCATTGTTAGAATTTAACCATGACATTACAGGTGAGGGAATAGTGCGTTTAATAAATGAATGCATGCGATTTAAAGCTGCACCAAAAAGAAGAAAAAAAAAGGAAAGAAAAAAAAGAAAGGCAATAAAAACACATGTCGAAAGGAGATCGTGTAACCAACCTGATCTGGGCTATAACCCTCAGCTCGCTCCCGCTCCGTGTTCACAACGACGTGATGAAGCAGCAGGTTTAAACGGGAAGAGGCGCATGAGTTGACAGGACCCGCGGGGGAGAGAAGGGGAGAGAGAGCAAGAGAGAGAGAGATAGGGAGAGACAGAGAGAGAGAGGGGGGGGGGGAGGGGAGCGCCGCCGTGCAGGCACCGAGCTACCGAGGACCGCTGTTACGCCGAGACGAGGCGCCGGGGCTCCGGCACAAAGGGGCGACCCGGCTACACTGTTCGTGACATTCCGCGACTCTTCTTCTTCTTCCTCCTCCTCCCGCTCCTCCTCCTCCGCCGCCTCCACCTCCGATACCACCGCCCACCCCCCCACCACCACCACCACCACCCCCCTCCTCCCTCTCTCTCTCTCTCTCTCTGCCTGTGAAAGTGGCAAACAACTCCCCGCCTACAAAAACAAGCGAGCGAGGAAATCCCCGTGCTCAGCCTTTCCTCCTCCTTTCCTTCCTTACTAGAAATAAATGTGGCGACGCGCCGCGCAGGAGCGACGAGCACCGGGGAGGGAGGGCGCGCGTCACAGCGGGGGACACCGCTCCGCGTCAACCCGCTACAATCTTACCACGCGTCGTTTGTATAATTCGTAGGGAGGGGTTTACTATTATTATTATTATCAACAGTCGCGGCTCGGGAGTGTGTGTAACAGATTAGCTGCCATCTCAGCATTGTTGGAAGGCGAGTATCTGTCAAGAAATCACCGAACACACAAGCACTTCCTGTAGGCGCTTTCAAAATAAGACAACTACCAAGCCAAGTCAGGGAAATCGGCGATCAGAGTCGCCTGATAGAAGCGTTATAAACAAAGGAAGCGGTGTTATCATTAGTCCTTATCCGGAGCCACCGAATGAAACCAAAACATGGTGGTGAAACATGGCACCCCCTGGAGTAAATAAAAAGAGCTTCTTTAAAAATATACTTCAGAAAACAATTCATACCATCAGGTATCAAGACATTCTTCCATTAAGGATTCCTCCTGAATTTCGCACACCTCTACCTTAGAGACCTCAAATCAAAAGTAAAATGAGATGAGCAAGCTCTAAGAATGCATATAGAATGATATTATGTAATTGATGTATTATTACGTATACCACTCAACACATTGACGATAATCATTGGTGGTATTTTATAACATTTAAATTTTTCTTTTAGAATACTGACGATCACATTTACATAATATAATAACAATGATCAGCATGAAATGTAAACAATGTCGAAGTAATACATTGGATACATAGGAACATGAAGACAATAGAATTAAAAAATACCACAACAAAACCACTGAAAGGAACTAATTAATAAAGCACTAATAAATAGTAACAACGCGTTCGTGCGTGTTATCACCAGCGCGTCACTCTCCAGTTAGCGCTGCTTGGTGCATTTATTTTGAAAACCCACTCTGCCACGATTCCCGCTAGCTTGCTGTAAAGCTGTGTTAGCTGTGATGCTACCCCATGAAGCTAGCTGCGGCCAGCTTGTCAGCGGCGAGGCGAAGGCATGCACACTCAGCACAACAACACCCGACTCGTGTTTGGCTGCCACGGGCCCCACCTGACTGGGTAACGACGCTCTTCCGGAGTTGTAGCCGTCACGGAGCTCCTCTCACAGCGGCATGCGGGCGACCAAAGTAGCCTCCCCGGTGCCAGAAGCACAGTCCTCGGTCAGTGTCAGTGACAGCGGGGCGGCTCGTGCTCTCCTTGTTGATTCCTTTCTCTTGTATCGGAGCCAGACGTCATCGTGTTTGGCCACGTGACTTCATTCATGAAGGGTCTTCTCTTCCTCATCCAGACAGAAAACATTTTCCTCTAAAAAAAACAAAACAATACTATTTACAGTGTGACTGCTCAACCCTGACAGGTGATGGCGCTCACTGTATACATGTCCATATCAAAGCTTTATTTAAAGGTCCAGTGTGTCAGATTAAGGTGGAATTATTGCCAGTTCAACTGGCACAAATTGAGAGTACATTCATTCTTTTTTTTGGAATTGCATAATTGCCTGTATTTATATTTTCACCTTAAATGAGCACTTTTCATTTACAGCAGAAGATGGTCTTCACTATGGATGCAGCTTTGTTTTAATAGCTGCCCAGGTTGGACCAATTTACTCAAGGTTCCCATTAAGAGTGCGCACTGCACCTTTAATGTCTTCTCATACTAAAAGATGTTATATCCTTATTTACCATCAAATATCCACGGTCAATACATCCACCTGTAGTCATTATTCACATATCTTGTATATACATTCTATTCTGTTGGGAGAAAGTAGGTTATATCCTCTATAATAACATACTTTGGAACCATACAGTCATCCTGTTTTGTTGTTTCACATTTAGGCAATGGCCCTTCAAATGTAATTATTTTCTAGAGCTTTAATTGATGTAATAAGAGACACGTACTTATTATATCAATTGAATTAACCCAGAGTAGAATTCTTCAACTTTTATCTTACCTATAAAAAACAACTCGAACACGTTTACCGTTTTCATATTTAATAATAAAAGTGAACATGAAAACATACAGCATCATTGAGACAGGATATATAAGATTTCACATTTATTTTTTCTATTCTGAAAATGAAAAAATGCATTAAAACACCCGCTCCCACAAAGTGCAGCCATTAATTGGCTTGTATTGTTTCCCCCTGATCAAAACAATCCGCTCATTGGACAGTTAGCTCTAACAGCTGAGGAGTTGAGACGGACATATATTTGGTTCCTCACCACCATTCAAAATGTCTGCATCAAAGTGCAAATAAGATCAATTAGCTTTTGTGCAAAGGCTGTATGAGGATTTATGGAAGTGGTCTTTCTGTAGTAGTAGAATGTAAATGAGTCCAAACCCGGGAATGGTAACAGCAAAAGTGTCCATAGCAACATGCTGATTGATGGTGATTAAGAAAACCATTGATTATGGAATTCCTAATGGTAGAGTGTGTAGAAACAAAGCATATACAAGATTGTCAGGAACGTGATTGATTTGTAATGCCTCAGTTCTTCTTGGTCCGGTTGCTGTAGGTAAACATACTGATGCCGCGTGGTCTGACGCCTACAGACTCGGCGCTCACACCTGGCTGCTTCAGCACTTTGTCCAGAGTTGTTTTCTTGATGGCAGTCGGGGAAATCTTCTCCTGGTCTGCCAGGAACTGAAGTTTCCTGTTTGACAAGAGGGGCAGCAGCACAGGGACATCAGCACAGTCGCATGCTACACACATATTTAGCACAACATGGTTAATGGCGTAATAATAGCCTCATCACTAGGTAATTAGTAACCGGCTGACATGGTTGGAAATTATTAGCGCATGGCTCCATCTACTGCCTGAGTTATGAACTGCAGCGGATCGCCCTTTGACCACTGTGCAGCGACAATTAACTTAAAAGCATTTCCTCTGTGTGGCTATGACAGGGAATATGATTTGCAGCTTTGTTTGTCTCACACTTTTCCCATATCAACCCACCGAGTCCTCTCGCACGAGGCCTCCACAGCATTAATGAGGAGGCTGCGGAATCCTCCGCTCTCCATCACATGCAAGGCGTGAATGGTGGCGCCCCCTGGCGAACACACGTTGTCCTTGAGCTGCCCGGGGTGCTGATCTGAGTCCAAGAGCATTCGAGCTGCACCCTTTTTTTGAAAGACACAGAGAGAGATGCACATCACTGTGAAACACTGTGTCCTAAATAAACTATTTTTTTTTTAATTTGGATAATTGCTTTAACAAACTTCAGTTGCTCTTGCAGAATAGTATTACGAAATAAGAATTATTACACACACACACACACATATCTGTTTAACAACTTCATTAAAATGGCCTCACCAGCAGGGCCTGGGCTCCCAGGCGGATAGCCAGTCTCCTGGGGAGGCCCATTTTCACTCCACCATCAGCGAGAGCCTCCACGGCTGTGAAAGCCTGCGAGTAAACAAAAGTAGAGACACAAACGATCCAAAAGGCACATTCGGTTGAAGTGAGCCAGCGTCACACAAACACACTCACGTATGCAGGCCCACTGCCGCTGAGACCCGTAACTGCATCGATCAGGTCCTCTTCCACCTCGGTGCAGAACCCCACGCTGCCCATGAGCTGCTCGAGAAGCTTCCCATCCTCCACCTTTGCATGTGTGCCCGTGGCGTACACAGTGGCCCCCTCACGCACCACCACCGGGGTGTTGGTCATGCATCGCATCACCTTGGGAGTAGGGCAGTACAGCTGCAGCTTCTGTGAGATCATCAACAGTACTGATATCACATATACTTTTAGAATAAGAGTTTCACCTCTTTGACTTCCTTTTTTTTGGGGGGGGGGGGGGGGTTATCGTAATCGTGATTAATATGATTAAACCAATCAAACGCTTTTTCAAATATTCATATTAACATGGGAAAATTGTGTCGCGACTCATTTGTGAATGAATGCCTTAAGGCAAACATACAAGACAAATAACCACAGTAGATAACCCAGAAGTCTATGCTGCCTCTGTTCATGTGAGATTAAACATATCTGTTGATATTGGTTTTCAATAAGTGGACACATTTCAAAAACAAGCAGTAAACATGTGACTCTGGTGCCAGAGGCTGCGCTGAGATCAGGGCACTAAAACAAAGAGAGAGCTTTGACATTTTTTTAAAGACTGTTCTGGTAGGTGTGTTCCAAAATATCCAAGAGGCAGAAGTTGCTTAATAAGAGGCACAAATTTCCTGTGCGTTATTCATCATGAGGAGATGCCAGATACATATCAATGGGATGCAAATGGGAAAACTGGGAATCATCTGGGATTTAGATTATCATAATGTCTGGGAGCACTTCAGTTAAAATAATGTTTTGAATGAAGGGTTTCAGTTCCGCGTTTAGGCATACAGCTGCCAGCGGTGAACCCACGCCACTCATCTTTGCACACCTGTAGTTTGAAAAGCCATTATGAGAGGTAAGAGGTATTTGTCAGGTCTTTCAGTTGTGATGCCAATCGATTGACTTGCCCTCTCTATGGAGCTGATGGTGACGCCGGCCGCACATGACACGATAAGGTGACGATCCTCAATGTCTGACCCGATCTCATCCAGAACAAAGGGAATGATGTGGGGCTTCACGGCCAGAAACAGGACGTCGCTCCTTGTCACCGTCTCCTTGTTGCTGGTGGTGAAATTCACACCCAGTTTCTGCAGAGATTACACATCATTTGGTGTCAGGGGATTCAGCTCATGCAAGTGCATGAATGATTTATTCATAAAGCAACAACTCACCCTGGATTAAAACTAGAACTACTGATGGAACAAACATCATCAACACCCATCCCCTTATTTGTCTGTACCCACCCTCAATCCCTGCACTGTGGGGAGGTCTGTGTCTGGGGAGCTGGCTGTGATTCTGTGGGTGGCAATCACGCCTTAAAAGGAGGGAAACATCAGAAAAACAACAACAAAGAATCATATCAGCATCTGATTGCAATCAACACAATTCAAATCCACACATAACATATAGATCAGCTGATTGTTAGGACGGCAGGTAATCAGAGACAATATTTGACCAACTTTGTTTTTGATGACAACTGATAAATGAATTGAATAAATGTATATATATTTTTTTCAATTTAATCCTGTTTTACTTCTCAGTGAATATCGGGTTGCTGCACTTTTTGTTTCAAATCCCGTTTAGGGTTCTTGTGAGATTCTTTAACTGTGATGTTGAAAGTGTTAAGATCGTGTTAAGTTGAGGTTTGTCATGTTCAGAATTTGTATAGAAAAGTATTAATGTTCACTGTAAATGACTATCACCTCCAACCACGGGTTATCAGCTTCATTAAGCACTAATGATCAGTATCAGCTCTGGACTGCCAGTATCGATCGACCCCCTAGTGACACATTGGCACTGACACAACTCACCTGCAGCTGTGAAGCCTCTGACCAGAGCGTGCGCCAACTGGCCAGCACCTATGAACCCCACGCTCATTCTACCTGTGGAATTCAATCACATGATGGGTGAAACTATATTAAGTAACATCCATTGACCACAGGTGTTTGTGTTAAGTTCATGCGTACACCTCTCGTTCTGTGGTAGTAAACAAAGACTTCCTCGTCAGACGGGGCGACATTTCTGAACACACGGAGGCAGCAGCTTTGTTTACATCGACGCAGAATGTTTACAAGAAGAATTTAGACTCACTAGTTTGTCGAGAAGTCCCTGAGTTCGGAGGAAACGCTGCAAAAACAGCGAAACGCGACCTGGTTTATTGCCAACGCGACTCCAGCTGCTGTAACTTTACTGTGCCCTCAAAGAGGAATTTGACTGTCAGCAGGAGAGAGCCAATGAGCGTAGGCGTTTTACGGGACACCTGATGCACTCGACCAATCGTAGCGCTGATAGGGAATTGACTTCCGTGGTGGGTGGACACCTTTCAAGTGGATGAGGCCAGTTGCATCAGATAGAGCCGCAGGGCAGAGAAAACCTCTTTAGGATTGTAGAACTGTACTGAGACCTGCTGGACGAAATGGTGAATGACATGGAGATGACATGAATGGGAAACAATGAAGTTTTTGCAATGACGGGGTTGGCATGGCAACCCAAGAGGGACGTCCCATAGTTTACTCCAACATTGACAGGTAATCCACAAACAACAATTTGAAATTAGGGTCAGTTTGATTTGATAATATCAAGAATCAAATATACCTAAATAGCCATTGTGTAAGATTTGGGTGTAATAATGTCTCTAATGAAATGTGTATGATTGCTAGAAAATGAAACTGAAATGATGTTTAATATAGCAAATTTATAAATGTACGAGGTTATTGTGATAATTATTATCTATGAAATATCGGTAAACTTGTTTCTTCTGTTTCACTTTATAGGTTAAATTGTTTGTCACTATGCGATAGGCAAAATAATCATTTCTAATTGTGAGTTACAATATTTCATCGATTAACAGTGAAGTCTGTCAGAATCTTGAATATTACCAATCAGCGTTACCTATTCCATGTTCCCATCCAATGTAAGTGTCTCTTGACACTGATATCGTAAAGTAAGATACATTTATCGTTAGATAAGAAATAACAACCAAACACACTATATTATACATTTAATTAACCATTGGTCTAATCAGATATATAGCAAAAGACTCAATATTAGACAATATAATCATTTATTATAATCAATCTCATCCTCAGAAGACTTCAATGTATCAGATACATGTAACACTCGATGGACGGCCTAATAAACATGAGCTTAGGAGGAGTTTAACTAAAAAAAGACGACAGCAAAAACGGCTGTTAAACTACATTCAGTGCACCCTGTAGACTTAATATTGCTTCTCTTGGAGACTCTTCTTATCAGTTTAAATACAGTTAAGCACACTTCATAGTCTTTAAAAGACTCTGACGTAACGTTCCTCCGATACTTGGAAAGCATTATCACACACTTGCATAGTATGAGACCACCACGAAAGCCGGAGAGGAGGAGGGACGTGCGGTGTTTGGTGCTGAGATGGACGAATCTCCCCACTGTCCTTGGTGCAGGAAGTTGCTGAGATCAGCAGAACTGTGCACCTGGCATGCCCACGTTGGTGGGTCATTAGACAACTGGAGGAAATGTAGTATCATGGGAAGTACTCTCATTTCTGCTGCTGAGCAAAGAGGCGAAACCTTAGAATGATGGTGGAACTGAAAATACAGCATGAATAACAAATGACTGGATTTTAAGGGAATGAGTCCTTTAACGAGGGCAGACTGTGGATGGCGCGTAGGTCAGATGGTCAAACACTTCCACGGTGGGTTGAAGAGTCTGGAGGTGCCGACATGCTCTCAGGCCGCAGAGCTGGAGACGAAGCGGATCCTCTGGGAGTAAATCAGATCAGTGACGTAGAGGACGAGGTTGACATTGGTGAACACTGCCACCACCAGCTTGCTGTCCCAGGGACAATCGCCCCGTGGGCAGTCGTCCGGTCGAGTGGGGTTTCCGTATTTCCTGTCGAAGCTGTAGATGGGCCAGATCAGTGCGGTGCTGAGGTAGAGGATGACGGCAAAGAAGGTGTAGATGACCACGAACCGATCGAAGGGGAACCGCAGCACCGACGTCCTTCCCGAAACGGTCAGTATGACCACCGCCGCCGTCACGCAGAAACACAGGCCGTACACCACCACGCAGTAGTGGACGGCGACGTAGTTGTTGTATTCGCCGTCATTGGCCAGGGCCCCGAAAATGATGCAGGCCACGTAGCCCTCGATCACCTTCAGCAGGCCCGACAGCGTGGCCATGTAGCCCACCACAGCGCCCGGCTTGGCTCGCGTCAGGAACACCTCCAGTCCGTAGGGGAAGCAGCAAACGCAGGAGCAGACGGTGACGGCGATCCGGTAGATCTGGACCTCGCAGACGTCGTCGGCGCACTCCGTCTGCAGGAAGTAAACGGGGTAGACCACGGAGGCCGTGATGTACATGAGGGTGGCCAGCATGGCGAAGGCCACGGTGAAGTTGTCCCAGGAAATGGGCATGCAGGCGTGCAGCCGCGTGATGTCCAGGATGAAGACGAGCAGCGTCATGGCGAAGCAGAAGCACCACACGAACATGCAGAAGTTGCCGTAGGTGGCGCTGTAGCCCGCGCTGTGGGACACGAGGGCCATTATGGTGCAGCCGAGCAGCATCTGGCACACTCGGGCTGCGCCCAACGGTGACAGCACGGCGTCTTTGTTGAGGTAGTGTCCTCCCAGAGGATCCATGCTGCGTCGTCGTCGTTGTTGTTGTTGAGGTTGAGGTTGTTGCCGTCGTCCTGTGGGCCTCCTCCTGACACAGACCTCACCCTGTCCCCGGTCGCCTTTTTAGAGTTGGTCTTTAATTACAAAATGTTTTCTCGCTGCCTTGTAATTACAGCTCTGCGAGCAAGTTACATTTAGACATTGTCTTTGTAGAGGTTCTTACAGCAGTTTTCAAATGGTAAATGGCTCAAAAGATAGCAAACGCCATAAGCTTGTCGCTCAACTCTGACCTATACAAATAGGAACCACATATCTCCTGTTGTGAAGAGTGAGGGTTTGATCTTACTCGACGCTGTGATCCATGTCCTTTTGGGAAAAATCTCACTTTTCCTTTTGTTGCCTTTGTTGATCTTCTGGTTGATCAAAGTATCACCCGAGTTCAAATCGGCAGAAGAGCTCCTCCAGCGAGTGGTGTGCCGAGACCCCGTCCTCCAACAATACCCCAACAGGTGGAGTAGCTTACTTTACTTGTCAGTCATGTCCCGGCTCTCCATGATCCCTTGTCATTGCCGCCGTGCCAGAGCGAATCACTCTTTCTGTCGGCTCCGTCCTCTGCTCACTCTTTCTGTCTCCCTTTCCTTCCTTCTCTTTCGTCTTCACACCGACACACACCCTCTCCCTCCCGTGTGTGTTTCAGTGTGTGTGTGTGTGTGTGTGCTTGATGGACTGCTAAGGGGTGGCCGCCTGGAAGGAAAGTTTGTGCCGAGGACAGTGTTACAGGCCTCACCAGCGCTATAAATAGGGGGTCTATATTCCACAGAGGGGTGGGAGGCTACATGTGGCAGGCAGTATGGGATTCGTATTACGAGGCTGCACCCAGAGAGGCTGAGTCAGAGCTGCCCGGGTAAGAAAGTGGCATTTATACGCGGTGTAATGACAGGGAGGCCGGCTAAGACTCCCATTAGAGGCAGAAATTACACACAGGTCCAGAGGGATGATTATACACATGCGATGACAGATTTGAGCTGCGCATGTGAGGAGGAAGTGGAAACGGATTAGCAGTTACTTAAAATACTCCAACCTGTGATATTAGCACGGTGGGATTTTTGATCTACAGCGTGCAAGGTGATTTCTGCGCCACACCTCCAGCTACAAGGGGTTCTTGAAGTCGAGTCAAACAGCATGTGTAGTCAGATGTTTTTGAACTCGCCCTATAATGATGTACGTATATTTTTTGAATTCCGTTGACTTATTATGTTTGAGAGAAAGAGGAAAATGTATGTATATAGGGCACATCTATATTTGACTGGTGAATACAATCACATACAGGCACTGTGTATTTGTCTGAATGCTCCCTCAAGGGGCACCCTCATGGCGTTGTATGCAATTTAGTGACACCTAGTGGTGAACTAGAGACAACATGGTGGCTATTGAAGAGAGAATCTACACCCAACGCAATTTTGTAGGGCTCACTCTTTCGTTACTGATCACAGTAATGTGTTCATTTGAGAGATGATGCATTCAAGTGATTTTTTTTATATTTATGAGATTATTATTAAACGGAATATAGATTAAATATTGACATGTTTTTATCACCCAAATGTACAAATTTACATTATTTTCATTCCCCTTTTATGAGCCCTTTATATCTTTACACAATTTCAGGAGCAGTAACTCTGTATATGGCCAAGATTAGACACTATAGAGTTTTAATAATAATTTAAAGGCATAGGTTCTCCCATATACTGGGAAGAACGGTGTGAGATGAGGTCTATGCATCTATAATTTAGAGCTTCACCACAAATCATTCACACTGTCCCTTTAACTACAAACCCTCTTGGATGTATAATGTAATATAAAGTCAGTAACTGTCACTCCTGTTAAAGGGGGTTGTGCTATGAGTACAATTAATACATGAAAAGTATATAAATACAAATAGTATGAAACGAATGCAAGTAATATTAATAGAGGTAAGAAGGAACAATAAAAACAACACAGCATGACTATAAATTCCACCTTGTATTATATGTATTGTGATGTTTCTTTCAGATCCGATACAAAGACATGCAATCAACACAAAGAAACAAAATAGCAATGTATTTACAATTTACAAAGAATCACTTCTCTGTGAAAATAACACTTATAAATATGATTTACATAAGAAAAATAAATATGTAAATTACCAATGTAGCTTGAGTTTTTATCTGTTAGAAAATATGTTACAGAATAAAATTACAATTTCTAATACCTTTTCTTCTCTGGTGTGATGCGAAATAGAGGTCCTTTAAAAAAAACATCATTACATACAACATCATCATTATATTAAAAAGTGATCTCTATTATGAAATATAGTAAGGGAGTTGCAATGGTGAACACTTGAAAGAACCTATACAAAAAATATACAATACACGATATTTGTCTCCCTTTAAATGTTCATTGCATTGATCTGAGGACTGCTGAGCTACTGAGGTGACCTAACGTGAATACGTCGCCTTCGCTTGGGTTCGAACCCTCGGCGTGTGCTGGTGGTGCGTCCTATGAGAAAGAGGTATAGTCTAGATGTAATGGCACTGCGGTGCATGTACGTTCAGCTGCTGACGGACCTGTGGAGTGATTCCACCGACCATTTTAGCACCGTGATGAGTTTCAGAACACGAGTGAACCGGACACAGTGGCGTTTTTCACAATGTTGGAAAAATGACACTGATTTAAACACTGTAAAAAAAAAACGCGAGGGTTACTTTAACAGGGACCTTTTTATCACTCGGTAATCACAACGATAATGTAGCATTGAACTGACTTAAATGTCTGCAGAGGGCTGGGCAGTGACATCAGCTCTTTTGATCAGTATTTTATCAATATAAGAAAAGGTTTTAATCCCTTTTATTCATTTTGAATGAAGAATGAATGATTTATTTACCTCAGATTTGTATTTGTTTCTTTGATTCCCATCCCTGTAGTTTAAGTAGAATTTAAGGGTACAGTGTGCTTGATATAGTGAGACCTAGTGGTGAGGTTGCATGTTGCAGCTGAGGACCCCTCGCCTCGGTGGTCCTCAGTTATCATTAAAACTCAAAAGGTGTTTGGTTTGTCCATCATGGACCACTGTAAATAAAAACATGGCAGCCTCCATAGAAAGGTCCCCAATGTAAACACTATGGGCTCATTCTAGGGTAATGAAAACAATACATTCAGGTCATTATACTGGTATGTAGTATATACACACTGTACCTTTAATTGTTAAGAAAAAAAGAAAAGAAATTGATATTTATCTATATTAATC
Organism: Chascanopsetta lugubris; assembly: GCA_016785325.1. Lineage (NCBI taxonomy): Eukaryota > Metazoa > Chordata > Actinopteri > Pleuronectiformes > Bothidae > Chascanopsetta > Chascanopsetta lugubris. The sequence continues at coordinate 21,119 of JAFBJT010107063.1, read as the reverse complement.
TGAAACATTTTCATCTTGATATAGTTTTTGGCCACATCCTCCAGCCCTTGTCCACAGCCCTGTAAGTAGAATGTGTAAAGTTGATCAAACTAATGAATGTTATAGAGGTAAATATGATATTTCCTTTCTCTTCCAGTGCTTTTCTAAATGTATCATATGTCCCAGTTATTGATATTTTAGCTTTTCTATAAGACATAATTATACCCATATATATTCTAATGCGACTATCAAACTAAGACAGCATCCCTCTGTCATTGCAACGTTTTCTGTTTTTTTTCATATCTTTGACAATGACTAAATATCATCTATAATGGAAGGATGGAAATAATACAATATAAAAAAAAAACAGAACATCAATGAGCATCCTTAAAACTGGATTACATTCTTGATAGTTTTTTTCTTTTACAAAGCAAAAGATAATTTAAATGTAGCAGTCGTGCCTTGTCTTGGTGGCATGTTGCCCCCCTGTACCTGTCATAAGTAACGCTGAGGAAAGTGATTGTGGGAGAAAATGAGGTTTGAACTAAAGTAAACAGAAGGTCAGAGGGGGATTTGACCATAGGTAGAATGGGTTGTGGAGTGGATCGGTACTTGGAGGTATTACAGGTGGGAGACTGGCCAGAGAGAGCAGACAGCCCTGCTCGGACATATAGCTTTGTAGACACTGTGTGTGTGTGTGTGTGTGTGTGTGTGTGTGTGTGTGCGTGTGTGTATGTGTGTGTGTGTGTTTAGCTGCCGCTGCTGAGCATGCCCAGTAGCTTGCTGGGGTCCATGCCCTGCTGCTGAGCCATCTTCTGCACGTCGAAGCCCATGTGCATGAGGAACTGAATGACGTTCATCTCCTGTCCCGTGAACTGGTCCCGGATGGTGGGACAGGTGGGGTTGCAGTGGGGCCAGGGGCAGCTGTCAATCAAATGCACCGGGCAGCCCTTGGGCGGGGCCTTGTTGTTCCTGTTGTCGTGCAGGCTCCGGTCCCAGCAGTGCAGCGCCCGAGGCAAGGAGGTGCCTTTGACCTGCACGTCGATCCAGTAGCTAGGAGACGACACATGGGGGCAGTGTCAGCTCACATGTCAGACAGCCTCAGCGTGACGGTTCCAATTTCCTGTCAGTTCCTCACTGGAGAAGGACGTGTGAAGAATACTCACTTTCTGGTGATGACTTCATGGGACAGGCATGCCGGCGCAAACATGGCCCTGAAAACAAGATACGTAACAAATCAATCTAAAGGTACAATGCTAGGATCCTTCATTTAAAGGTGCAGTGTGTGAGATTAGTGTCACTTCTAAAAAAAAAAATGTTCCAAAACAATTACATACGGGTATTTTCATTCATTTATAAATGTTTCTCCATTACATTAAATGAGCTCATTAATGTGTATGTATGAGGTGTGGGGGCGGGGAGGGGGGGGGGTCCTCTCCATGGAGGCCGCCGTGTTTTTACAGTAGTAAAAGTGGACGTATTCAACATTTTCTCTGAAGTCTACCACAGGTTCTCCTGCGTGCTCAGAAGGGTGAGGGTGAGGTGGTGGACACAACATGCGACTTCACCACAAGAGGTCCCCAAATCCCACACACTGCACCTTTAAATCCACCAGTCAAAATGCTTACGGGACGTCTTTGAGAGTGTTCCTCAGCTCGATGCCCAGATTCTGGATGTATCGCCACTGGCCCTCCTGCACAGGTTGTCCCGTCAGCTGGATGTTGTCCACCGTCAACTGGGCCTCGTCGAACAGCCACTGGACCACGAACACGGGGCCTGGATAGAGGATCGACGCAAGATTAGCCTCTGCTGCTGCGCGCACCAAAGGCACAGGAGCGAGAGTCCACACTCACTCTTTATTGACGGGAACACCCTGTAGCCAAAGAAACAGTTCCACTCCTCCCCTTGATGAGTCTGCCTGCACCTCTCGGGCACCACACCTCCCCAGAACCTGACGGGTCAGAGCGGAAGGGACAGCTGAGACGTGACTTCCTTTTCCGTGACTCTCAGCAAAACTCTCCATCGTCTCGCCCTTACTTGATGCCCCTCTTGATGGTCTCGGTGGGCGCACAGCCGACCGTGTCCACGCAGTCCGTGCAGTGGTACTGCTTGTTGTCCAGGAACCAGCCGGAGTCCGACAGCCCCCGCACGTGTATCCCCGTGTGTCCCAGTCCCTCCAGCAGCTCTGCCACCCGGTCCACGTTCAGGAGGACCCCGGTTCCCCCGGCGCTGTACATGCGAAGATATAAAAAAAAACACAAAAAAACCCTTGACCACATGGGAAAGTAGACAGGATGAAGAAGAGAGTCCATTTCAGACACACCCACCTGCTTCCTGCCAGGAGGAGGACCTTGGCGTTGTCCAGACCTTTGTTGAGCAGGTCCTTCAGCACCTCCTGAATGATCAGCGAGCCCATGAAGGCGTAGCCACCTTCACAAGAGAAAGTCCATCAGAAGATCAAAGGATAAAAAATAAAAAAAAAATAAAAAACTGCATCGAATAATATCGGAAGTTCACTTTGCTCTTACTTTGCTCGGTTTTGGCCGTGGCGCCGCTCCACACGTCGCTGGAGCAGTACGGGATGAACCTGCAACATCCAGCGTGAGGTTAAAGCCTCCACCTGTGATCACGCACCTGAGCGTCGCCATGCGCACAAACAAAGAGAGAGTCCACTTACACCATGTTGGCGTTCCACCAGTGAGGGTTCTCCTCCGGCAGCGGAGACAGGATCCCCGTGCCTGCGGAGACAGAGCAGCATGTGTCATTAGCCCGTCCTGGCGCTGGCACCCACCAGACTGCATCCTCTCCTCTTCCTCCTCATCATCATTACCACATTGATTACAGTTATTACGCCGTGAATGAGAGAGGGGAGGCCTCTCCGTTCCGACAGCAGTGGGCGCCAGGTGGCGCGGCACCGGGTGTCAAGCAGTCTCCGGAGAAACGCCGCCGATGAGCACGGATCCTTTTTCCATTTCTGAAAAGTGGGATCGACCGTGCGTGTGTGTGTGTGTGTGTGTGTGTGTGTGTGTGTGTGTGTGAGGGGCGGGGCCAGGGTTTGCTGAAGCTTGTGGGGGAGACGAGTACCTGTTTTAGTTTGGGGCCACTTGGACGAGCTCATTAACCTCCTCATGGTTTCGTATCGGCTGTCGCAGTTCTCCTTGTTGAAGCAGTACCAGCCGCCTGGGTGCAGATTTTCGAGAGATCGTTACGACTCAAAGAATGTTTTCAGATGCAAATGGTAAACACTTCTCATTGATACTGACCTTCCAAGAATACCAGCCATCTCCTGCTGCCTCGGGATTCCTTCAGGTAGTACCTGCGGGACACCAAACCAACACCAAATCAACACAACCCCTCCTTCAGTAACAGACACATTCCACAGGTTTGATGTGATGCGATGTACGTGAGGGAGAAACCTTGAAAGTCTTACCCTCCCTGTCTCTACCAACAGCCTCGGTATCCAAGCATGAAACAAACATGACCTCACTGATTTGTATCGAAACGAGGTTGTGGATCCTTATCTCCGAGAAGGTGACGGAGAACTGTTGCCGGCGCCGCGCGAGGGCGAACAACCAGAGTTGTTTGAACGTTCTGCTCTTGGGGAAACTGATCTCACGATCGCCAGGGTGATAAACGTCCCCTCGGGTTTTAACGTGGCAAGTGTCTGTGATGTACCATCATGGTTCCTTCCCCCTCTGAGCTCATCATTCCTCAGCGAGCAGTGTCTCATCACACGCTCTTCAGATAAGATCAAGGCTTCTGTCTGAGGTAATGATACGACAGGGGAAATAATCATTTGGCGTTTAGGGTGAGAGCACAAGACGAGATAATGTCCTTAAATGCACCGCGTGTGAGACGAGTGTGAGGGCGACACTTTGGCCTCAGTATCTATACTCGAACACGCGTCATCATCGACGCCTCCGAGGAAAAAAAGGGAGGCATCGGATATCAAACATCGAGGCCGCGATTGGTCTTTCTGATTCTTTCTGCCAGAGCCGTGGCGAGGGGAAGAAAACAAAGTTGGCTGCAGCGCCGAGACGCTGCCTCAGACACGGAATCACGGTTTGGCTGCAGTCGGCGTCTCGTACTGTTATTGCGAGCCACAGTCAGTGATGTAGCTTTAAGGACCGTGCACTGTACTTTCGACTTCCAAACAACAAAGCCAGGGCGTGTTTGGCAAAGTCAAACGAGCCAAGAAGCGGAGGCGCTGCTGCTGCTGCATCGGCCCACTCGCTCTAACAAGTGCAGCTCTGGGAGATGAATCATAGATCCATCATCCCCGTCCGGAGAATATGTAGGCATATATA
>JAFBJT010107060.1:23811-43751 GCA_016785325.1 Chascanopsetta lugubris | reverse complement strand
GGGGGGGGGGGGGGGCAAGCTTTGCTGCACATACAACATCCCATAGAGAAAGCCTTACTCTGATCTTCTCTGGACTGGCTGTGTGCATATGCGTGGAAGGATCTTGCTCAAGATCAAATTTAAAGGTAAAGTCAGTGGAATTTTTGACCACAAGTGATGAGAAATGCACAGTTTGTGTCGTCTGTATCAGTTGTGCTCTGTGTGATACCTTGAAATCAATGAGGGGGCTGTAATACACACTAGAACTCACTGGATGCTGGTAAAAGCACATGCAAGTAAAAATGTAAAGTTATTGGCCGAAGGACTGCCCACAACGGACCCAAACATTGCCACGATCAGCATTTCTGCAGATAAACACACCGCTACACAGGTCCCTCAAAGATGATTGAGAGGAATTTCTACAGGGTTGTCAAACATGAAGCCTGGGGGCCAATAACGGCGCATCATGGGGCCCCGTCCGACCCACGAGATCACTTTGCGCAGTGTGATGTACTTACGGTATTTGCACAAAGGGGAAACTTTGGAGTTGTCGTTGTTATGCTGACATGATGCTGACCCCGCCCACTTGAGATCAAATCAGGCCATATGTGGCCCCTGAACTGAAGTGAGTTAGACACCTCTGCTGTGCAATGTATTTTAGAAAATATTGCTTTTACGCAAGGAATCAACCTCCACGCTGGGAGAGCAATATCCTTGAGTGCCAGATTTGGAAAATTCCATTTGCAGTATCAGCATCGACATGCTGTCTGCAACACAAACACTTGTTTAATTGATAAGGAATGTGTGTGAAGCAATGACGTGCTTGCGAAGAGTATTTTATCTAACAAACGGCCATTTGTTTGCAAATGTTATAATGAGACGAGAATGAACTCTCAAGGTCGTGCGACAGTAAGACTGCGAGACACTTGGCTGCATCACAGTCAGATAAGACTCAAAAACACTCGAGGTTGCACAAAAGCTTAAGACAACAGCGTCTTGCCTTGCGATTGAAAGCTCAGATATTTAAAGTATGAAATAGAATAACAAACCGATAAGGCCCTGAATCTTTCCATTGGATAAGAAAACCTGGGTAAAGAGGGCGGGGCTATTGAGACTGATAAATAAAATGACACGACAGGATGCAATGGAAACACTTGCCACAGAGAAATCTGTGATAATCTGTATGTGGGTCACAGTGAAGATGAAACTTCAAAAATAACAACCAACTCTCTCAATACCCTTAAAGGTGCAGTGTGTAAGGTTTAGTGACACCTATTGGTAAAGTTGCATGTTGTATTCATCGCCTCGCCCTTCTGAGCATGCAGGAGAACCAATGGTCGACTTCAGTTGTCATTAAAACTCAAAAGATGCTTAGTACCTCCGATTGTACTACTCTAAAACATGGCAGCCCCCATAGAGGACCCGCACCTCATGTACACAAACATTAAAGGGATCACTTAAGGGTAATGGGACAAAGAAAAATAAAACACTTAGGCCATTATATATTCTTATACACTGCCCCTTGAAGTGATCGACAGTGAAAGTTTGGCCACCTTGGAAGACGACAGTGAGCACATGCTGCCGCTTTTTATGGTTTCCGGTCTTAGTCTTTAAGAAGCCACACTGTCCTCTCAGACCAAACCGTGAGGATATTCATGATTCCTTTGACATACATGGAGTGGTGCGCAGTGCATCCTCGCCCCTGTATGAGTCCGTGTCTGCCTGAGCGGACTGTAAACAGTCCTGCCCGCGTCAGCCGGCGTGAGCCGAGGTTGAATCGCCCTTCTTTCGCACCACTTAAGCTCACGTCTCGGGCGCTGAGTGACATGATGGAATATACATCAGCGAGTGTCAATGCACAGCCTGGAATATGGAGTGTGGAGGGGGAGGGGGGGGGGAGGGGGGGGGGGGGGGGGGGGGGGGGGGGGGGGGGGGGGGGGGGGGGGGGGGGCTTTGGGTTTGCAGCTTTGCTGTCTGCATAGCAATGCAGCCGCACTGTAAGACCCTGACACAGAGATTGCATAATAGCTCATCCATAAAACATGAGGCTATGTATATGCAATGTGAACGCAGACCATCAGCGAGTGTCAATGCACAGCCTGGAATATGGAGTGTGGAGGGGAGAGGGGGTGCGGGGGATGCGGAGGGGGGGGGTTTGGGTTTGCAGCTTTGCTGTCTGCATAGCAATGCAGCCGCACTGTAAGACCCTGACACAGAGATTGCATAATAGCTCATCCATAAAACATGAGGCTATGTATATGCAATGTGAACGCAGACAGGCAGGCATGTGGTGCAACTTCCCTCACTCAGTCCATGCAGCCAACCCCCCCCCCCCCCCCCCCCCCCCCCCCCCCCCCCCCCTTCCCTCCCCCAGTCCATGCAGCCAACCCCCCCCCCCCCCCACCCCCCACAAGTCCATCATGCATGTACTGTGTGTGTGCATTCCTGGCCCGTGTGCATGCACACATGTCCACATCACACAATGTGCCCTTCTTGGAGAGAGGCTTAATTGGAAACTTTTTTCCCTCCCCTATGCGCGAGCTCTTTCTCAATCTTCCTCCAGCTCACGTTCTGCTCTCCAACCTCATCATCCTCTCGCCGGACCCAGGGAGAGGAAAGTCCACAGAGTCCGTTCAGCACATGTTCATCAAGTCAAGGTTTGCGGAGGACTCATAGGGAGGGAGGATTAGGATTTAGTCGGCGGCGGTCAGGGGCAATAGCGAGGAGGAAGGTGGGAGGGGAGGGGTGGCGAAGACGTAAGCGGGATCATGTTTGCTTTTAGCGCAGCACATGTGAGATGATTAAAAAGGACAGGGGGGTGGAAATGGAACGTCGCAGGCAGCCAGAGTTTTTCCTTCAAGTGTTTCTTCCAAAATCACTTTGGTGTCTCTCGCAAAGAAGAAGATGAAGATAGCGAGGCCACAATAGCACTTTTCAACTTCAGGCCATTTGAACCGAGGCTTCTGCGGTGAGAGGACATTGAAGGAAGAAAGAAGCTTGACAATCATTAAAAGTGGGAGAAGCTTCAAAGTCAAACTTTGAGGGGGAAACGGAGCGAGTTTCTGGGGCTAACGATGAAACTCGAAGCAGGAATTTGTCCCATTTTTCATCGCGCCCTCCCCGTTCCCGTTCCCGCTCCCTGTGCCCGCGCCGCCTCCCTGTCCTCGGGTTCACCTCGCCGGTTTGTTTTTCCCAAGCTGTCCTCCTCGTTACCTAGCTAATCCCAGCCACTGTCAAGATATAAATGCTGCTTTCAGCGTGTGCCATATTTTCAGCATTCAGCATCCAGCATCATCTCCCTGAGCCCGACTGACAAGGAGAGAGAGAGGGAGAGAGCGAGAGAGGGAGAGAGAGAGAGAGAGAGAGAGAGAGAGAGGGAAGGAAACTGGAAAGGAGATAAAGAGACGCACTCCATGGATTACACACACACACACACACACACGTACACACATAAATATGCATATGGGCAGGCAGGAACACATCGTAGGAGCCTCTGTTTAATTAGCCTGCCGGTTTATCAGGGTGATCAGGAGTTCAACGCACTAAAGTTTTCTTGTAGATAAAAACAGTGTTTGGGGAAACTGGGGCTAATGAACGCCGAGGAGGAGGAGGAGGAGGAGGAGGAGGAGGGGCGAGGAGTGAAGGGGATGACAAGAGGGCGCTCGGGTTTAATTGCTCATACCTGATACTTTCACTTCCTCCTTATTATTATCCTCTCCTCATCGCTTACAGAGCGAATGAGAAGATTGCCTCTGACAGACACATCCAACGGAGAGATGCTTTTCTGACACTCGCCAAGAAAGACTTTATGACGACAGTTTAACGGTGATTGCAACTGACGGTGCCGGCTCTCGCTGTTTAGGCAACCAGGTGCTTTGTGTAATGCTGTGGTTTTTATGACCGTAGATTTTTTTTGTACAAGCACAACGGAAGAAGCGTCTGCAGATTGAATCAGTGCAAAAGAATCTTTTTTCATTTGCGAGCCGTCCTTCAGGGACCTCCCTATAGAAAGACGGGGGGAGTTGATTAACCTTCATGCGGCTGTGTGCCTCACATGCTTGGTGAGGGAATGGTCGTCGTGGACTATGAGTCAAAGAGTTCTCAGGTTAAAGAAGCAGCACACATCTCTTGAGACAACCTTGACCTTTGACCCGCAAAGTCAAATCACACAAATCTGAAGAGGTTAGCGCAGATTGTGTGGTGCAGGCGAAGCAATATTTCATAAGTCTTGAAACATCACTTGAAACCGAGGGGCATCTCCCGCTGTAGACGGATGAAACTCATCAGGAAAAGAAAAACTTGCAGTTCACCGGGTGGTCACTAGAGGCTGATTCCAACATGGAGCAAACCCCCATAGACTCAACTTTAGAGGTGAATGTTTAAACCCCGGTACAAACTACGGTTTTGGTTTCAGTCGGTCACCCCCCCCCTCAGTCGGTCCCCCCCCCCCCCCCGTGACAACTGTACAGGGTTCGGGGTAGGCTTTTATTTTATTTTTTTTACCAATGTTTGAAATTGTACATATTTGAGGGCGTGGCCTCTTGACTGACAGCAGGGCCGACCTGGGACATACTGCGGTTCATGCCTCAGCACCGTGGGCCCACTCACAGCTCTGTGTGTGTTCCACCTCTTTGCCTGTTTTTCTATGAACCGAAGGAGGAATGACTTGCCCACAGTTTTCATCAAATGCACTCTGCAAAAACTAAGGGTTGACGTCATGGATGCTACATCCGTCTTTACATACAGTCTATGATTAGAATAAAACCTTGAAAGATACATTCCTCATTTTCTTGAGAGCAATGGGCTGATCTTATTATTATCCCTTCTAAAGTGACAAGTAGCTGAAAATTCTACTTCATTTTAGTATTTTACAACTTTGTTTTCCTTTTGACAGGCCCAAAGACCCCGTCTGGTATTTGTGGCATACGCTGCAAATGTCTGAAGTTATTTTGGAAGCTTTTACATTTTGGATGCCTTCTGTAGAGGCACCAAATGGCAGATGAGTCATACTGTCTCGCTTGTGTCATTCTGGACCAGACAGAACCAAAAGGTTGTTGTTTGCCAGCACAGAGGGCTGCCTCCGCTCAGACGCTCCAATTAATGAGCACCCGGGGATGTTGTTCCAGCGGAGCTGAATTCATTCAAGGTGTAGGCATCAGACTCATTCTTTGTTGTAGGTTTTGTTTGGAGACATCAAAATATCCCACCCACTGTCACAGTTGTGTCCAAATAAAGCAGCAGTTCCGCTGGCAGGCTCTGCCAACTCCTATTGAAAGAAAATTAATTCAATGAGAGGTCATTTGCGGCAGAGCCATCGCCCCCATGTGCCCCTGCCAGCTACGGGGATCATTCCCTCCCAGATTCAATGTCATCACGTCCAATTAGAGGAGTGACAAAGAAGTCGTCAGCGCTTCGACGGGATAGAGAGTGAGAGGCAGTATCGTGACGATGCCTCAGAACCACCGAGACCAACAAAAAGACATATACGTGCCAGATTTCCACTGGCCAATCATCAGAGTCCTCCAAGGGAGGGAAAACGCTGCCATTATGGCTGTCGGAGAAGAATTTTGGATTTGTCATCGAGGGGAAGGAGAAGACAGAAACCCTGGGAGTGGGCGTGGGTCTCAGAGAAATGTGAAAAGACCCATTTCACTGGTTCTACCGCCATAGTCTGCTCACAGTGTCCACTGCTCCAGCTCCTGTTTTCACTTTCACACAAACTCTACATGGTGCCCATGCACCTCCCTCATAGAAAAGCCCACACTGCTCTGATTGGCCAGCTGGCACCGCCAGCTTCTGATTTCCGAAGTGAGCCACCCTTTGACACTGCAGACTGTGACCACCACAGTGATGGAAGCTGAATGAAATGTCAACCTTACACCTTTAATAAAGACATTGTAAAGACGTGTAGGAGAAGGTGACTTATTGAAAAACAAAGGTGGATATCACCATATTTCACTTGTTGGTAAGAGTTAAGAATTGATTGATTATTTGGTTGGTTGGTTGGTTGGTTGGTTGAGTACTTGGTTGGTTGGTTGATTGATTGATTGAGATCAATCAATGTGGCACAGGTGCTGACATGGCCCCACAGTATTTTTTACTTATCAGCTTGTGTTTCTTGTGGTTTTCTGCTCACTTGACATTTAAATGTAATAAATACAGTTATCTACTTTGAAATAAGAACCATTTCCAGATTGGTTTTGCAAGCTAGCTAAACAGGTTGAATGTAGTTCGATTAACATAACACTCACACATACATTGATGATGTCATCAGCTACTTGCTTTTTGTCTCGATTTGTTACCATGCATGCTGCTGTTCTACCCTGAGGCGAGTGCAATCATTCGAGAAAATTCTTGTCCGGTGACATAATTCTTTGGCTCCTGAGGTCACCTTTCCGACATTTTGTCAGGAAATGCTTATGTGTATATCAATTTAACCTCGTTTCTATTACTGTGGATTCTGTATCCTACCTGTAGGGGAGCCGGGGTGCACCGTGATAAAGTGTTTCTAGATCAAATGAAAGTTTGACTTGAACTTTTTTTAAGAGCGAGAGGCGACCTCTCTCTCTTAAAAAAGTCCAGAGTTTCAGGAGTCAGGCGGTCAAAGCGTTTGGAAATATGGCAAGTCCAATTTTCAAGGCATCCCCTGAGTGTGCGTGTGGTTTCCTTTCATTCCTGGAGATTTCACTGGACTTGAAAGACAAGATAAATATCTTTTAAAGATGGAAAACAAAGTTTTAGAGAGGAGACCAGATATGGGAATCAATCACAAACTGGTCAGTTTAAATCATCTTGTTAGCCTGTCCAGAAAAACACTGGCCTGATTTGCATTGGAGCTCATACGTATAATTTAAAAAAGAAAAAAAATGAAGAGCCACAGAACCATGACCAGAAGAGCTCATCCAAACTCCTTTTTTTTTTAAACGGGATACTGACTTCAAAATTGTCAGTGCAGCGTTTGTGGAGGCTTTGATGAGGAGTTCACAAAAAGAGCCTTGAAAGCCAGAGATTCCTCTCAGACGGGGAACTGGCACACGGAGGAGGGAGGGAGGAGGGAGGGAGGGAGGGAGGGAGCCAACATACACCGTCTGCTTCCAGCACAGGATAGACACTGTGCACGCTCACTCATGCACACGCACACACACACACACACACACACACACACACACACACACACACACACAGTGCCGGCCAGGCAAGCCGTTTAATTGATGTACTCCATGAAAGACCCCGACCAATGGAGGTGCTGTCGGTGAGAGTGCAGTGACCCCATCTGGTCGAGGATTGGCTGAAAAACCCGGGCACAGCAAGTGGCAGACCACCCACCAGCAACAAGGGTTTGGATTGGTTAATCCAGGGCTCGGTCCAATTGTTCCTCATCTTCCTCAGCTGGAGCGGCGGGACAGCCTTTGTTGTTGAAGGGTGTCTCGGTTTGGTGTGTGTGGGCTTCAGCGTACGTTCGGTGAGGAGGAAATTGAAAAATTGCCGATCTGTGTGTGGTGAATAAAGAGGTGCAGGCCCACAGCAGCTCGTCAGTTCAGTTATGCCACCCACCCTGACGTCGCTGCCTCTTCACCGGAGCCTCACAAAGACTGAATCCGGGGCCTTCGGCTGGATGTGATGTAACGGTTCTGCTGGAGTGGAGTCACCCGTGTGTGTCAAGATGCAGTGTATGGATGAGAATAAGTATATGACATTCTGCATTCGTTTGAATCATTGTCTGCATTTCATTATGTTGATGTTCCTGGAAAGCAAGACACAGACAAAAATGCTTGTAGCAAAATTCTAATTAGAACTGACAGTAATATCAACACAAATGAACTGGTGTCATGTCGAGGTTTTCAGTATTCTGTCAAAGCCATTGATCAGTTCAACCATCTTTGCCTTACGACACTGAACACAACGTAAGACAATTTTTCACTTGTTATGTTTTCATCGATTGCTCACTGATAATCCATTCATGTTTTTGTTCACGTGTTACCGCGTGCATTTTGATCATGACTCATTATGTTCACCAGTTTTAAAACATCTCCAGTTTTGCAAAAGCTACTCTTCAAAATACACTAAAAATACATGTTGTATCCATGTCTACAACATTTTAATACATAGAAAATTATTCAAATGATATTTGATAATTAATATGGTAGTTGTATAATTAGTATAAGGAAATATAAGTATTATGCTTATTTCACTGCTTATACCAATAAGCATGACCCGGAATTTAAGATAAGTTTCAGGTAACCCACGTAAATGAACTTATGGGATTGCATTGTTCAAAATGTATGTGATTTAGGTGAAATTATTTCCTGCTCCAGTAAGCTAAGAAGAAATGTAAATATATATATGTGTGTGTGTGTGTGTGTGTGTACAGATTGTGACGCATATACAGTGTATAATAAGCCTAAACTGTTTTCATTTCATTATTTTGAGAAAGAGCAGGTTGCCTCTACTGTAAAATTAACTAAAATTAAGTTAGAAAAAAAAATCAATGTCAAATTGTAACATTAATCAAGGGATATATAAAGTCTCTATAACAGGAAAAATAAATATTGACTAAATATATAAATACAGAAATGTTTTTATTTTGGATTTTCAATTTGTACATTTCCATATGGAGAGATGTATTTGGAATTGTTCACAACCACAGATTTACTGATGAAATGTGTGTGTGTGTGTGTGTGTGTGTGTGTGTGTGTCTGGTGAGTGTGACCGCAAATAAGCTTGTGATTTACACAGGAGGAGGCCTTTGTTGTAATGTGGTGCATGTCATGGTATGTACTTACATGGATGTTCAGCCATGACACTGCAGGTACTTGCTAGTATACATCCACTGTAAGAAGTGGAGGTGAAGTGGTGCAGACTGTCCTGCCTCTGCAGTTCAGTGCCACTGTGACTCTGCCGAGGATCTGCAGAGGTTGTCTGAAGGTAGAGGAAGGATTAGAGCACTTCAAAGCAATGCTCACTTCTAAGCTGGCTGATGCAAAATCCGCTTTGTGTAAAATGGACATCGAGAACTCCAAGAAAAAAAATAATAAACTCAGGAGCCGGGACATTTCCACTGTAATCTCACTGCTCCGATATTACTTGAAACAGACCCAACTTAAACACTTAAGGAGAGGATGATTGAGCATGCTCCGGATTCAAGTGAACAAACTTTGACGGGAGTTATATCAAATCGTGTCCTGACCACAAGGCTTTTATTGCAGTAGTTTCTCTGAGTCAGTTGGCATTCGAATTTCATGAAGTTATTTCATACCATTTATGTTTCCATCCCAGGATTAAGGCCTTTTTGTATGAAGGGGAAATAATGGTTTTATATGTATATCTCACGCCAATAGAAAATTTAAATGAATTCAGTTTTTAAACTTTTCACGAACGCCCAATTCAAAACTGAAAAATCCTCAACACTCATTTTTGAATTGAATCATATTCACCAAAGCTGGGTCAAACCAATAACCTTCTGGTTCCGTACCCACTTCTTGATGAATCTGTTTCTTCATATCGAGAGGAATCCACAGCTCTGTGCTGAGCCTGTGGCTGCAGTGCAGCGATATTAAGCCTGGGAGGTGGGAGGGTGATGGAATGGCTGTGGTCAGAGTACAGTGGCCAGCGGGGCCGCTTCGGTAAATCCTAAATCACCGGCAAACTGGCCCCGCCAGCTGTGATGGATGTGCGCGGCACGCCCCGGATCAAGAGACCTCCAATCCGTCTCCGAGAGGAAAACGTCTCAATGCAGCCACAGGTCCTGCTGGGTCATAAACCCACTCCCCCTCACATACAAATATATACGGACACAAAACCCACTCGAGCAGGCGCACGTGGAATAAAAAAAAAAAAAGGGCCCGAGCAGATTGATGTGAGCCGAGGTGCTGCGGTCAGGTGAATAGATTGGTTCGCTGGCGAGGTGGGTGGGTGGGCACGGCCTCGGCGGCCAACACAAACCCTCTCATTATTCCAATGGGCTGATTTGTGTTGATAAATTCAATCTGGGAGCAAAATAACAACGGTAATCACGGCTCCGCCTGACCCGGGGAGATCCGGCGCCAAGTTTCGCATCTCACAGAGAAGAGGGGGATGAATGGGTGGGCCGCAAAAAAAAAAAAAAAAAGTTCATATGTCGAGGAGAAACATTAGGCATCCGTCAGTTCGGACGTGGGCAATACACACGGCCCGCGGGCCAGAACCGGCCCACACAGTGGTGCAGTGCGGCCCATGTGCGGCCCCGTTGCACGGTTATATATACTGCATTTTCAAAAGATGCTTTTATTTTGAAATGCAAAGTGATTTCTATGATGTCTCCTGCTTCAAAAGAGTGTGTGACATGTGCACGTGTCTGCAGTTGATTTTCTTGATAAGGTGGTGTTTGGACTAACTGTTGTGATTATAAACGTAATTTGGGAAATACATAAATAAATGAAATAAATAGATAGATGGGCAGACAAATGGATGGATGAGTGAATAGACAGAGAGATTCTACTACACTAACTAAGTGAATCCTCCACGGACTTTGACAGCAAATGCTCTTATAAGAGCGAGGACCATTTGTCCCACCATATCTCAAAGTGATGTCTCCTGTCAGTGATGGGTCCTTTGCTCCAGTGAGTGCGACGTCGACGTCATCGTGTCTGTTACAAAACAAGACGCGGCACAAACACGCTGGATGTGGACCAGGCCGCCTTACAGATCTGTCTCTAGTTGCATATGGAGTGGAACTGAAAGAGCACTGGGCGTCGTCCACCGTGGATGAACAGTGCACGTCGTGCTCATTTCAACAGATGAGAGGATCCTGGCCTGCCACGCTCCTCTGATAACCGCTCTGCCTTTGACAGTCACAACAACAGGAAACTGTCCCATGAAGTGGTGTATCGATGATAAACAATATAGATTGGAGCAGAAAGTCACTCTGGAGATTCACCAAAGGGAAGCCGTGAGAGGAAAAAGCACTTTATGCAAATGTCCTGATGTATTTCAGGGAGAATAAGTAAATAAATTGCATTAAGTTGAGTGCACATCACCACCGAGGCCCAACGTTCATCTTCAATGCGGACGATATATACGTATAATATTTTTTCCCATCGAGATCCATAAATACATGTTGCATTAATGCCATATCTTTTCATGTAAAGGGACAGTGTGTAGGGTTAAGTAACACACAGCTTTGAGGTCATACATTATGTTGCAAGTGGATGGACCCATCCACTCACTCTTGCAATATAAACATTTCGGAACATTGTGCCATTACATCTCTTACGTCCTTCATCTGTCAATTCTAGGCCACCGAAAAAAAAAACATGGTGGTGGAACATGGAGCCTCACCAAGAGGGGACGTGCTTCTGATGTAAATATGAACAACTCATTCTAGGGTGATTTCATATATTCAGGACATTTTACAGAAATGTGAACATCTGTATATTTCTTTATCCCAAATCTGACACACTGGACCTTTAAAGCAAGGGGTGGGGTCGCCCCGGGTCAGCCCCCTGTTTTGAATCAGCACTCAATTTTAATGGCTTCTTTCCTCACCCGTGCCGCATAGTTTCCCTTTTACTTTCATAAATCCATTCAGCAGTTGGACGCACAAACAAACATAAAACCAAAAACAAACACACTGGGGGCAAAAACATTACTGCACTGGCAGGAGAAGTAAAACGCATAAAACGTCAGTGATTTAAAACCACTTTCAGATGTTCTGAGTATTTTTTACTATTTAAGATCAATTAAGTTGCCACATCTGGTTTGTGTGAAAACAGGAGGAACCATAACAACTTAAAAACTCCCATTAATCAAAGGCATTAGTGGCATTAAATGTAAAATGATTTTTGACTGACATCTCCGAGCAGGCCGGGTCACAGTGGATTCAACCAGCAGCCTCCTTTTTTTTAAATTTTTTTTTAAACTTTTTATATCATTTAAAGGTGCAGTGTGTAAAATGTCTTTCATTTTTGTCACTTCTAAAACATATTACAAAACAATTACATACTGACATTTTCATGAAATTATAATAACCTAAATGTATTATTTTTTCCCTTTACTCTTAAATAAGCCCATTAATGTATGTTTGCATGAGGAGGGGGTCCTCTCTACGGGGACCGACATGTTTTTACAGTAGCCCAGAGTGGACATCTTTTACATCTTTTGAGTTCCAATGACAACTGAGGTCTACCACAGGTTCTCCTGCCTACTCAGGAGGGTGAGGGTGAGATGGTGGATACAACATGCAACTTCACCTCTAGATGTCACCAAATCTTAAACACTGCACCTTTTTTTACATTTTTTATAATAACACCTAAAAACCAGATTAAACGAAACGCTCTCCCATAACAGAGGAGAATCGGATGAAGCATTCGAACTGATGACTAATTCAACATTTCACCAGCGGGAGTATATGACCTTTGAATCTGGCTCCATTCATGTTTATCTACTACAGAAATGTCTTTCATTTCACTGGGACTTTCTTTTTTTTTTTTGTATTCACCCGTGATGGATGAACATTCACACTTTTTAATATCTGTCTGGATCCTCGTGCGTAGGTGTTTTGTTCCCCCCCCCCCTCCAATCTGAGAGATCACTGGGCGTGTCGTCCCACTTCTCTTCATGTCGGGCGGCGGCGCGGAGCAGCTCCGTGGGATTAGAGCGTGGTTTGTATTCGTTGACAGACTGGTGACAGGCCAGGTCGGGAGGCGGGTCTCGGATACGCTGCACCACGCCCCGCGCACATGTGCATTATATTTGGACTTTAACAACTGCATACTTTGAAGCTTATTGTTGCTTTTCTCTCTTTTCATTGCTATGACCTCAAAAGAAACATTGCACGTGTCTGCTTTACCGCCACGAGGAAGTTAAACTCGGATTCGAGGTGCAGCGTGTGAGATTTCTGTCATTGTTGTCACGTCTAAAAATGTTACGAAACAATTACATGCCGACATTTTCATGAATTTATAATCATCTAAATATTTTCTTTTTTCCCCCCCAAATCCCCTTGAATGAGCCCATTACTGGATATTTATGAGGAGAGGGTCCTCTCTATGAGGGCCGCCATGTTTTTACAGTAGTAAAAGTGGACGTTTTAATGACAACTGAGGTCGACCATCCAGGTTCTCAGAAGGGTGAAGGGTGAGGTGATAGAATGTGCAACTTCACCTCTAGATGTCACCAAATCGTACACACTTGAATAGATTTTCTGGCAGATTTACACGAGTTTAAAATAAAGAGGGTAAAGAGGGTACACATGTATGTGTACATGTACAATATGTGCAGACTGAATCCAGCAGTCCTGATTCGATACGGCCTCCCTCGCTCCAGCCTCCACTCCAGAAATCTGTTTCTTAACTATGGAACCACATAAAACACATACTTCAGATGCCGCACGTCAGGTTGATGACAACGTATCAAAGAGTAATTATACTAAATGTGCTTTTAAATGGTTGCAGATGTCACATTGTATGATATTGATCCGGTGCCGCCCGTGGCCCCCGCGTCTCCCTGCCAGCAGGTAGGCAGCACCGGTCCACTCTCCCAGTGCAGCCTGCGTGCATGGCTGCCTTGATTAGGTGTGACTACCGGGGTCAGGGGCCAATTCGGGGTCAACGGAGGGTCAAGCGTGTTGTCCAATAAAACAGCAGGACCCTCCAGACTGGATCCGGCTAGTATCCCAGCAACAGGCAAATAACACCCACCGCCGCCGCCCCCCCCCCCCACCGCAAGACCCCATGTAACCGAACCATTAGTGCATGCACCCGTACGCTGGTGATTGAGACTGCAGGGCTCCATTCTCTTTTCATCAGCGTCCATTCGCGGCCTCCTATAACTCGGACCAGATGAATTAACACGAACAATGGACGCGGGGGGTCCGTAAAACGTTCGCCATTGTCATCGCGGAGAGCAATTAAGCAAAACGTTCAGTTTCGACTGTTTTAGGGTGAAAACAATTTTAATGGCTAACCTTTTGTTGCCGAGCTTCGCAGATCAAGGGACTGGAATTAAACAATTTCGGGGAGACACTTTCTGGACACTTGTTTGCCCAACCCTCGCCCTTATATACTATATATAGCATATATATATATATATATATATATGTATAGTATATACACTCACACACTATGACCAACATTAAGGGAGGTCATTAAGGCTGAAATTCATACTTACTCGAACACATTACATTGCTTATGTGTTGCACTATTCCATTTAAAAACCTCATTTAAATGCAAGATAATATTCATTTTTATAATCTGTGTGTTTGTGTGTGTGTGTGTGTGTGTGTGTGTGTGTGTGTGTGTGTTATAGGGAACATGACTCTGTGTCAGGGGGTAAAGCGATTGTTGGAGGCTTTGGTCATGTTTTGAACATGAGCGCGATGGTTCAGTGTGAGATTATTGTGTTTTAGTCCACTCATGCATCATCATGGAATCAGCCCCTCAAAGAAAACTGATGAGGGTACACGAATGAATGAATGAATGAATGAATAAATGAATGAATGGGAAAACAATAACTTAAAAAAGCATGAGTGTAATCAAGTCTATAAAAGCTCTAAATAAACTCTGAGCTGTATATTTACCATAAGGTTTGAAATACATTGTGTTTTCTTCACAGCTGAGGAATATCAGGCGGCCCTTGAATACTCATTTCCACCTCAGGCATTGTGTGTGTGTGTGTGTGTGTGTGTGTGTGTGTGTGTGTGTGTGTGTGTGTGTGTGTGTTATGTTCACCTGCTCTTTGGCGTTTGGCTGAAACGTCAGTGAACTTGATGCGACCTTCTTGCATCACAGACGACCATATTCAGGCAGCATTACCGAGTAAATCCAACACGGCGACATCACAAAGTCCCACTGATGTGTTCCCAAGCTATTCAAATAAAGTCACTCTGTTAGAATAACACATGACTCTGTATCTGAGAATGTCAAGTGAATTACAGAGTGATTTGAAATGAAGAGGAGTCAGCGATTCCAGGATTACATGCTTAGTTGGATTCAATAAAGTGGCGCATGCGGGCTGTAATAGGAATCCGCAGGAAAATCCATAGTTACACATTAGCTGATGAAAAAAAAAATGTCTCGCTCGCTGCTCAGCGGGACTCTGTAAAATCTATTAAAAACATTTTGTTCTCCAGATAATTTCAGAATATCGTGCTGATTACAAAAGAGCAATAACAGACAGCGGCGGTAAATCATCATGTAGCGATCAAAGAGTTATTACAGAAAAAACGGATCATTAATATTGTTTGTCTGTGGGGACAGAAATATGGAAAATAGGCGGAGGAGAAAATGTATTACAGTGTTGATCATATTCACACACACAATGACCAATATTATCTAATTATCTCGACCTGATGATGTCACACAGACTTTGTGGCCTGAATCAAGTTGAATTTGATCAATAGCTCTGAATAACAATGACTCTGCACTTTTTCAAAACTTTGCCACACTATGATCAAATGATCAGAATAAAAATTACAAAAAGGTCACTTTTCTTGAAAACTACTTCTTGAAGCAGCATCATTGTCCCGCAGGAAATACAAAACAATTAAACCATTTGGAGGAAACAACAACAACAACAACAACAATAACAACAACAACAACAACAACAACATCTCTTGTAAACAAGCATTTTCACTCTGCATCCAAAGCAGAATAGTTTCCATACGAAGTTGAGGCTGTACAAAGGTGTCACTAACTGATATAGGATGCTTGCCATGGTGGTGATGGCCAAGTTGAATAGTCTCCATGGCAACACGCATCCACGGGCCCGCTGCGCATTAGCCTATTTTATTTGCTTTCATGTCAGTTGTTATTTTCCCCCCCGAGTGTCTGTTGTGCTCTTTGTGTACTGAGACGCTGGCGCAGCGGCTGTTATCCGACTGCACCTGTCAGCGCGTCAGGTTCACATAAACAAATGTGTCCCCGTCGACCATGTTCTGACACAGAGGGTCCGCCGAGAGCACTTCCAGAACACCTCCGGGGGCCCCCAGGGAGGGAGGGGCCCCTGACTGAGCCCTGTGGGCTCCGTCTCTGGGGACTAATGACCTGGGATCATCCGTCCACTGGATCATGACACTAATGACTTTAATGTGTGTCAAGTGTTTTACGCGGCGGCGACTGCAAAGTGTCCACTCCCTGCTTCCTGCCTGCCTCCACAGTGTCCCTGGTGTCCACTTCAAATGTGTGTGTGTGTGTGTGTGTGTGTGTGTGTGTGTGTGTGTGTGTGTGTGCATGAGAAGTTACTGTATCCACACACTGATTCTGATTTGCACTTCTTCAGCATATGTTCCAAATATTTGCTCTGCCTGTATCTGATGATGATGATTATACTCTCCCAGTTTTCCCAGAATAGGTGTGCGTGACTGTGTGTGTGTGTGTGTGTGTGTGTGTGTGTGTGTGTGTGTGTGTGTGTGTGTGTGTGTGTGTGTGTGTGTGTGTGTCCGTGTAAGCCTGAGTAACTGGGCCAGCTCCGCTCTCCCTCAGTGCCCCCTGAGGTAGAAAAACTCAAACGTGCCATTACATCTCCTCCTCCTCCTCCTCCTCCTCTTCCTCTCTCCCTTCACTCACTTCCTCGCACACATCCCCGTCTCCCTGCACCTGAGTGTGTGTGTGTGTGTGTGTGTGTGTGTGTGTGTGTGTGTGTGTCGTTAGTCGAGGCATATGTGTGTGTGTGTGTGTGTGTGTGTCTCTCATAATGAAGCCATATGGCCTGTCTGTTAGTATGCGAGCTGCCAGCGCCGAGAGTTGTGACGCTGGCACGGCTCTGAGATGAGACGTGAGTGGCATACTCCTTTCTTCTCCTGTTTTCACAACTCTTCCTCCTTTAGTTCCTCTTCCTCCTCTCCCCCCCCTCCTCCTCCTCCTCCCTCCTCCTCCCTCCTGTTGTCTCCTGCCCATCCCTCCCTCCGTCCTTGCCAAGCTTTGCTTCTCTTGCTTCTCTATTTCCTATTTTTTCCTCTCCTCTGCCCAGCTGACCCTTCTCTTCCCTCTTCCTCCTCTTCCTCCATCTCCTCCACTTTTTTGTGCTTAGACCCATCCCTCAGTCGCTCCCCCCCCCTCCCTCCACTCCCCCTCTTCCTTGTCCTCCACATTAGTCCCCGTTGTTTTCACTTCGCCCGCCCTCTCTCCCAATAAGATTAACTGGTGTGAAACAATCCATTTCCACATTTCTCTGCGAAGCCCTGAGAGGAGACTGTGGCCTGACCTAAATTTACATGTTAGGAGGAGAATCTAGATGACAGCACATGAGGAGGAGGAGGAGGAGGAGGAGGAGGAGGAGGAGGAGGAGGAGGAGCAGGGAAAGGGAGGCGGAGAGCCAGAGCTGAGGAGGGGGCGTCAGGGACTTCCTGTGGACAGTAAGCAAAAATTCATCTGTGTTTCCGTTCAAATCAGAAATTTAAAAGTGAAGTTCTATTAATAATTTAAACTATTTTTTGTTTTTGTTTATTTCTTTATTTTTCTTTTAAGTTAATGCTTCTTAACCACCGCTCGTATCATATCAACATAGAATATATCTGTGAACACACGTCATTTTTGATCATTGAGAAAAAAGAAGAGTAATATTTATAACAAATCATAAAATAAATAAATGGTCTGTCTTCTTAAATATATTAATTTCTTAAATCATTGTATAATGTTTTATTGACATGGACGGCACTACAATTGTATGCGCCGAAGTTTCAAGAACAATGAAAGAAAAAAAAATAGAAATAGGATTTAACATGTGTGTAAATATTATGCGGAACTAGGATCGTACCCAGTGGAACACACATCTCCACAGAGGCCACATCTTTATCTTCACTAAATTTCCTTATCATGCGGATGTGCTCCAACTTGTTCACACAAATCAAACCCAACATTATGAATATGTTTGACTCTTCTTACATCACAGGAATTTTTCATTTTCATGGAATTTGGCAAAAAAAAAAACAGTTGTCCAAACCAAACTTGAAGATATTCTTCCCTGTTTCAGGCCAAATCTTTACACAAAGTTCAGTTGAAGTTGGTCCAGATATTTCCCCCCAAAAAATGCATGAACAAATATCTTTGTCGATGTAGAACAATGAACAAC
Source organism: Chascanopsetta lugubris (assembly GCA_016785325.1). Classification (NCBI taxonomy): domain Eukaryota; kingdom Metazoa; phylum Chordata; class Actinopteri; order Pleuronectiformes; family Bothidae; genus Chascanopsetta; species Chascanopsetta lugubris. Next base: position 25,727 of record JAFBJT010107060.1, on the reverse strand, counting down.
AAAGACACACTATGTGGCTCAGCTTGGGTAATGAGATGTGAAAACTTAATTCTAAACAAACCTCTGAATTTAATTAAAACAATATTTATTTTCTGACAAGTAGAAATGATGAGATTACATTTATTGAATACAATTAGCTTGGAATGAAGAATCAATATTTACAGCATGGTTGTATAATGATACCGATGTGTGTTGCAACTTAAATTAGGAAATAGAAATAATTATCCAAAATAAATGTAGTTGGCAATACACAAATCAGAGTTTCAGCATGAGTTCATGATGAACCATTCATATTTTTCAAAGTAAATGTATTTATTATCCGTTTTTATCTTCTTTTTTTAATAAATGAAAAACGCTTCATTCTACTTTCCACTACCATATTCTACTATTACAACAATGGTGGACTATTTGGAACAATTTTAAAAGTTTTGAAAAGCTTTTGTGCACTAAAGATTAATGCAAGACTAAGAAAGATGCTGTTGAATAAAACTACAGCAATAAATACATTGAAAGAAAATAAATTAAATGTAAATGTTTTTTTAATTTTTTGCACTTACGCAATGTTTTATGTGTCTTAATGAAAAAAGAAAAAAGTGTAATTTCACATCTTATAAGACAAACTATTGTCTGATGAAAAAATAATAAAAATTCACTGAAATTGTAGATCTTTTCTTATTTTTGCAATTAGATACACTGAGCGGTAGTTTGAAATCAATGAATTTGAATCATCACTCTTTGACTATTCATTCAGATATAAAAGTTATCAACCAAACACATGTAAAATATGCTCAAAGAAACATTACATTTTCTGGTCTGCAAAATGAAAGTGATTGTTGAACTTGTGTTCTGTATTTCTGAAATGTACAAACTCTAATGTGCATTTTTTAAACATGTATTTCATCTGTATTTTATTGTGGTTCTCCTTAAAAAGAGAATAACATGGTAGCAGAACTTCATCTAGGAACTCTCTCTCTCTCTCTCTCTCTCTCTCTCTCTCTCTGTGTTTCCTTAATCTGTTCATCCCGGGCTCTCCCTCCTCCTCTATTTTGGTCGGCCATGTGCCGTCCTCAGGGAGCAGAGGAGGTGGACTGCTTCTGCATGCATGGGTGTGAGAGGAGGCTTCAACACCCCTCCGCTCGCACAGGCTCACTTCGCCCTGCGCTTGTGTGGAAAACACTCACGCAATGGCGAGAAGCAGAGAACCCAGCAGAGGGGAGTGGGCCCACCTCTCTCTCTCTCTCTCTCTCTCTCTCTCTCTCTCTCTCTCTCTGTTTGTGTGCAGAAAGCAGTTTGTTAGCATGACACTGTGCCCGTGTGCCGCCACACACGTGCGTGTGTGTGTGCGTGTGCGTGTGTGTGTGTGTGTGTGTGTGTGTGTGCGCGTGTGTGTATTCCTCCTCCTCCAGCTCGGTGGCATGAGTTTACGGCCTCCGCCTCGGCCCATCCTCCCGCATGTGGGATGGCAGCGGCTTGCGTGATCAGAACAAAGCAAGAGAGCATGACAGAAAATCCCTCACTACCCGGCCTTTAAAAAATGCAGGAGGCCGACGCACGCAGAAGCAAGTAAGGTAAATGTATAAATTATGGACCGAAAAAGTCTCGCTTCAAAAAGAGGGAGAGATCCCCCACATGAGGCAGCAAACTTTATTGCATGCGAGGAGGAGAGAGCGGCGGCAGCGGCTGCAGCGAGCCTTTCAGCGGGATCGCCGCTAAATAATGAGCCGGCATCTTTCTAATAAATGGACCGTGCCGAGCGCCGCTCGCTCGCCAACATCTGGCGCCGGGCCAGCACGGTGGAGAAACAGCTGTAATGAGTTCAGCTATTTCCACTTGCTGTTTGTTTCTTTAAAAAATATCTCAGGCTTATTGAGAGGTTGTGATTAATGATCGCCCGCGCGCGGTTTTTTGTTCTTTTC
>JAFBJT010107060.1:0-11857 GCA_016785325.1 Chascanopsetta lugubris | reverse complement strand
CCCCCCCCCCCCCCCCCCAAAAAAAAAAAAGAAAGTGGATGGAGGCTAGTTAATATTACAACTGTCGTAAAGGTCTCGTGAGTAGTTTTCCATGAAACTTGTTAAAGGTCGGGAACGAACCCACTGATTCCCCGCCTCCCCCATTTTCTTGGAACATTGCAAAACAGAGCAGTTTCACGAATTTTAAACAGACTAATAAACAGATTTCGATTTCTTTTGAAAGAAAAGAGGTCCGTGGGACTGGTACTTATCAGCGTATGTCAGATCTGAACCAAAGTCTGCGTCAGGTCTGAGGTTTTCACACCCAGGTCCAACAGTCCATGTTTAGTTTAAACACCTTTTTGCTTTTTTTTAGTGCAAGTGTCTGGAAACACTCACCACCGTCATGTTTAGTTTATTTAATGTTGGCCCACGGTTCTATGGGGGGGGGGGTGGTATTTAGACCTGCTGTCCACGTGGCAGCTTGCCACAGTTTAGCACAGCCTCATAAAACAGTCATCGCAGGTCAGGTGTAATGACTCGAGTTAATGGTGTTATGGTTTGGTTTTTATGACATTTCAGGGAACGGCACAGGACGAGGTAAACACACACAGAATGTCCTCACTCTCAGACAGGAAGTAGCTTCCAGAGTCAAACGCTCTGTTCAAGATTTGAATTGGAATAACCCGATCACCTCTCTCTCTCTCTCCCGCCCTCCCCCTCTCCAGACATCACCATGCCCTGGGAGGGTCCAGTTTCTCAGCGCACCATGGTCTCCATGGTGATATGAAGCCAGTGTGACACGTTGACACACACGCAGACGCACACACACGCACACACACACAGACTGAGGTGCAGACGGTCAGTTGTTGACTGACGCAACCAGCCGGCTGGGCGGGCGTGTGCGTGTGATGGACAGGTGTAAGCACGTGGGGCGGCTGCGGCTCGCCCCGGACCACTCCATCCTCAACCCCCAGAAGTGGCACTGCGTCGACTGCAACACCTCGGAGTCCATATGGGCCTGCCTGGGCTGCGCCCACGTGGCGTGCGGCCGCTACATCGAGGAGCACGCCCTGCAGCACTTCCAGCAGCAGCGCCACCCGTTGGCCATGGAGGTGAACGAACTCTACGTTTTCTGCTACCTGTGCGACGACTACGTCCTGAACGACAACGCCACCGGAGACCTCAAGCTGCTGCGCAGCACGCTCAGCGCCATCCAAAGCCAGCGCTACGAGGTCACCACCCGCAGCGGGCGCACGCTGCGCTCCGCCAGCGCCATAGCCGACGCCCTCATGCCCTCGGGCGCCCGGGAGCTGCAGCTCAAAGACGAGGACCGGATGTTCACCGCTCTCTGGCACCGCCGCCGGGCGCTCATGGGACGCGTGTTCCGTTTGTGGTTCGGACTGACGGAGTGCGGGAAGAAGCGAGAGGAGGAGGAGAGGATGAGGGAGGAGGAGGAGGAGCAGAAAAGGGAAGCACGGAAGAGGAGGCGGGCCTTAAAGAGACAGCTGCAGCAGGAGCTGGAGAACGCCCCTCTGAGAAAGAGTCGCCGCTTGCGCCGGAAGAGCCAGCGAGTGGCGGACGCCGCCGTCACGATGACGACATCTCGCAGGGAATGTAACAAGGTGAAAGCGCCCGCGCCTCCCACGCCCGCCCGCAGGCTACGGACTCAAAGCCCCGCCTCCGCCGCCCCCAAAAAAGCTAGACAGACAAAAAACCCCATCCAATCAACCCCGAAGCTGCGCAGCCGCTCCTCCGCCCCCAGATCCAAACCCAAACCCCCCTCAGCGACGCCCCGCACCGCACAGACGCCTCCTCGCCGCAAGCAGAACGCCAAGCAGGACGGCTCACCCTTTAAACGGCGTCCCACCGTCACGCCCGGCGTGACGGGCCTGAGGAACTTGGGAAACACCTGTTATATGAACTCCATCCTGCAGGTGCTGAGTCACCTGCACGTCTTCAGGGAGTGCTTTCTGCGCCTGGACCTGACTCAGGCTCTGGAGCTGCTGGCCACCGCCGTCCACGGCCAGCTGGCGGGGAAGGCCTTCGCCGACGCCTCCCTGTCCCAGAGGAAGGGCCCGCACGCCAGCGCGGGCTTCGGGGCGGGGCTGAGCGGCGGGGCGTCCCGCTCCCGCAGCATGGAACTAATACAACCCAAAGAGCCCAGCTCCAAGCACATCTCCCTCTGCCACGAGCTGCACACGCTGTTCCAGGTCATGTGGTCGGGCAAGTGGGCGCTGGTGTCGCCCTTCGCCATGCTGCACTCGGTGTGGCAGCTGATCCCGGCGTTCAGGGGCTACGCGCAGCAGGACGCGCAGGAGTTCCTGTGCGAGCTGCTGGACAAGGTGCAGCACGAGCTGGAGAGCACGGGCAAGCACACCACCTCGGCCGGCGTCCCGCAGAAACGACTCATCAAGCAGGTGCTGAGCGTGGTCAACACCATCTTTCACGGCCAGCTTCTCAGCCAGGTACGCACACACACACACACACACACACACACGGAAACAGTCATCGAGGAGTCATACACTTCATGTGACTCGGTCATGATACATTCACAATTAGTCACTCAGACTTTCCTCCCACACACACACCGGCTGCACTGACTCCGCTGTCGTCACACGCTGACTCAGCGGCATCTGTAATTGATTGATTACATTCTGTTAGTCTTATTGATAAACGCGCAAACAGAAACTTGCAATGAAATGTGGCTGATAATGTTTTTTAGGTCTTTTCTGAAAATTTCTATTGTTAGTTCTCTTAATTACTGCTGTACTAATATCATCCATCTATCCATGATAAACATCGTTTTCAAATCAATAGAACTTGATTGACGGGTTGTCCTAAAAACACTTGTAAAGAAAAATAACGTGATGTCATTCTCATTGGACGTTGTAGAAAACAATAAGGTTAAATCTAAATCGATATTTTGATTCATACCTTGACTTCCGCTTGTTTACGTACTGACCATAGACTGTATTTAAAGATGGCGTCCCTGACATCACCCACAGCTTTCTGCGCACACACACAGACCACGCCCCCTTACTTACGCACAACTCAGCCCCCGTGCAGTTGTCATGGGAGCACGCGTGAGTGCAGCCTGGGCGGGTGATGTATGGATGAGGTGGTTGGGAGCGTGGAGAGTTGGTGTGAGGACAGAGGAGACGAGTGAGGACTTGTGGAGGCTGATCACACACACTCGGACTCAGACACCTGCTCGCGCTGAATAAAGAGGCTGTGTGTCTGCAACCGGACCCCTGAACCCGATCCAGACCCGTGTGTCGGCCGGCGTTCATATCGCATCACAAAACCAAAGCAGAGCGCTCCGTCTTCTCAGAGTTCATCGAATAAAACAAAACAAAACACCACAGACGGCCGCTTGGGCCAATGTTTATCTACTTCCTGTCTCACCCCTTTCAACCCCCCCCCCCCCACACACTCTGACACGCAGGTCACGTGTCTGGCGTGTGACCACCGCTCCAACACGGTGGAGCCGTTCTGGGATCTGTCTCTGGAGTTCCCCGAGCGCTACCACAGTAACAGCAGGGAGTCGGCGGCGCAGGCGTCCTGCCACCTGACCGAGATGTTGGCCAAGTTCACCGAGACGGAAGCTCTGGAGGGAAACATCTACGCCTGCGACCAGTGTAACGGTGGGTCACAGATTACATCGCCAGATTAACCACCAAGGATTACTGGTCATCTGTACGATGCTGAGATTTTTTTTGACATAATCCCTCTCATGAATATTCATGATTAAAGATCTGATATAGCTCTCGACTCTGGCGCCGACGCATCAAACTCTGCTCGTGATATAATAATAATAATAATAATAATAATAATAATAAATAAATGGCCCGTGAGATGATTTGATATGTCTGTTATTATTATGGCCCGCAGGTAAATAGTAGTGCTCCCGCCATTGTAACTACAAATCCCACAATGCACTGCAACAGTTTACCATTTACATAGATATGCCCCGTTCTCCTGCGGCTCCGCCTCCTTAATGACACAGCAACATTTAAACCAGCCCCCAAAGTACATAGTTTATCAGGAGTAAAAGGTTCTACAATACAATAGGTGTATATATAATAGCTCTGAGACAAAAGTGGGCGGGGTCATAGTCCTACGCTAACCTGCTCTTCCTGTTTACAGCCTCCCGGAGGCGAACCTCCTCCAAACCGGTCCTCCTGACCCAAGCACAGAAACAGCTGATGGTCCACAAACTGCCTCAGGTCCTGCGGCTGCACCTCAAACGCTTCAGGTAAGACCCCGTTGTTTTTTTTTAACCACGCCGCAGCGTTGAGCCAGGAATGGCGTTCCTCAACACTCACCTCCGGTTGGTCGGCAGGTGGTCCGGGCGGAACCACCGGGAGAAGATCGGCGTCCACGTCAGCTTCGACCAGCTCCTCAACATGGAGCCGTACTGCTGCCGCGAGCCGGCGCCCAAAGGCTCCTGCTCCGCCCCCAGCAGCCCCGGCGCCGCCGGCTCGCCGCGGGCCAAGCACTTCCTGTACGAGCTCTCCGCCGTGGTGATGCATCATGGGAAGGGCTTCGGCTCCGGCCACTACACCGCCTACTGCTACAACACAGAAGGAGGTGAGTGCAGAGATGAGTCTCTCTCTCTTGACCATGGAAACAAGGCCACACGGTCAAGGAGGCATGTGAAGGAGACGACACAAGGAGTTAGGAAAGGAGAGACGGGTCAAGTGTCTGGGTGCAAGAACGAGGTTGTGCGACTTTAAATGTTGTGAGTCACGTGGTTTGCAACGACTCCTTCTTTCGTGAAGGAAGGTCTGATGTTTCCTTTCCTTAAGGAGACAATCTAGGAGGCACTGAAGCTCCTTATCCTTCCTAGTCCATTCCACTCATACATACTACAAAAGCAGTAGCAGTGCTTCCTAACTTATCTCCCTCAGGCTAGGAAACATCATAGTCTCTAGGAAAGGTAAGGAGGAAATTCCATCCCATAATACATCGCCGTAGCAACATTTAAAGTGACACACACACATATATTCATCTAATGAAGTTTTAACAATATACCATTAACGTGGAAGTATTTATACTTTGTTTGCAGTTTTCATAGGAGATAACGTGGCTCCGCCCACAGCTGATGTTGTCATGCCCTCTGTCGCCCCCTGCAGGCTTCTGGGTTCACTGTAACGACTCTAAGATGAACGTGTGCTCCGTGGACGAGGTCTGCCGAGCGCAAGCCTACATCCTCTTCTACACGCAGCGAGTAACTCAGGACAAAGACCGGCCGCTATAGGACCGCCTCCTCCCTCTGAAGCCCCTCCTCCTCCAGCCAGACGATATCAGCACAGCCCCGCCCAGCGACCTAACCCTCCGATCACTGTTTCTCTCTCGTCCCTTCTCGTTCTTTGGGCATTTTTATATCCCGGGAGGATGGGTTTGTTATTTTTTGTTGTTGTTGTTGTTTTGGGTTTGTTTTTTTAAAAGTCTATTTTTCTAAAGGAAAAAAAAGAGAGGAAGACTCCTTCCTTTTTTTTTTTTTTTTTTTTAAACCTGGTTCTGCTTTGTGAACTTCTTGTACATGGTGTTTATATGTAGGTATTTTTAAAAAAGAGAAAAGATGGTGACGTTTTGTGTTTTTGTGTACAGGTGGATTTTTTAATTATAAATAAGAGAGGATCTGTCTCAGTAGCAGCCCACAGACACACACACGCACACACATATATACACACTCACACACACACACACACATACATGCTGTACATGTATACACACACACAGGTGCCCTCTGCAGGTCGTACAGGTGTTTCCTCAGATTGTGAATGTTATTTGTTTTGAATCAAGTGAAATGTTCCTCAGTCACTTTAGACCGTCGACACTACGGAGGAGAGTTCAAACCATGTCTGAGGGAAAATGTGATTTTTTAAAAAAAATTATGCACTTTGATAAAAAAAAGTCAAAAATAAAGTTAAGCTAAGTCACGAAGAGGATAAAAAAAGAGCATTAAGAGAAGTGAGATAACCCTGGTCCAGAGTGACGGAGTAGAATCTGGTGTGATTGCTGTGTTTCCTTAATTTCCCTTAAGGATTTCATTAAAGTTTTTCTTTTATTTTTATTGCAAATACCAGAACAATTTGGTATAAAAGCGTAAAATAAAAGCCTTGTTAAAAGACAATAATCAGTTCAATATACAAGAAATGTTACCTCGAGGCTTTTACTTTGAAAGGGACACAGGAAATAATGTAACTATCCATGATGGATATTTAAATAATTTTTCAAATACAAAGTAAATAAATGAATCTTAGTATTTTTGAAATAAGAATTACTCCTCATTTTAACTATTTGTATCTTATTTTTTTTTTCAAAGTGCTAAAAAAAAACTCCCCTCATTCATGGATCACTTCCTCCTCTGTACATCACAGACCAGGAAGTGGGTTGTAAAAGGTTGCGCCCTCATCAGAGGCGCCCTCTGGTGGTTTCATACGGGATTTGGTTCATTAATAATGTGACTTGTTATTTTGTTTTTTTTTTACTGTTTCCAAAAAGGTATTTTTAAAACAAGGGTTTTCAATAAGGACTTCTTTTTTTTAAAAATTTTAAAGCTCAGTGCTGCCCCCTATCTGCTCCAGAATGTAACACACACACCAACAAACGAGTGTAACAGAAAAGTGCCCTTCTGTTGATGACACAGCAAATCAGATCTATTTTTATATGGAGGTGGATCACACACACAAAACCAGCATTTGGATGATGAATGTATTCTAACAGTTTTATAAAGAACCTTTTCTACGACCACTCCTTCACCAGCAGCAGTTATTGTTATTATTGTTATTATGATTACAAATCTCACCAGGTGTGTGTTTTTATATACAACTTCCTGTTTGTACACACAGAACATCTCCACCTCAGCCTCAGGAGGGAACTTCAAAGCACACTTCATGTTTTTCGTGTGTGTCCTCGTTGTTGTCGGAACGTTGGCGACACGTTGTTTTGTTTTGGTTGCTACTCCATGGATCTGTGTGTGTGTGAGTGCGTGTGTGAGTGTGTGTGTGTGTGTGTGTAAATTTATGGAAGTTATACTATGCAAATTGTTACCTCAAGTTTTTTTCTAGAGAAAAATTACCTCAATAAATGAGAATATTTTTTCATTTTTCTATGAAACTCCACACGTTTTGTGTCTTTTCTACTCGAAACCAATTAAAGGTGTATTCTGCTGAATTCATACTTTTATACATTATAGTGGGATCATGACATTTCACATAGAAATGTAGATAAACACGCTTATCACACACTCCTACAGGAATATTAGATATAATTAAGATCATGGACTATTTCTATATTAGTCAATACATTGATTTTTTTTTTAAATCTACGTACTGTACCTTTACGAGCACTTAATCAAATGGAACTGCACTGAACTCCATGTTCATCAAGATGAAGCCAACAAGTGCATATGTGCTGTATTCCTCTATGTGACCAGCAGAGGACGACATTGCTAATTACTTTCAATTCAATGTAGTGAGATTGTGAGCTATTCACACGTTTTCCTTGGTTATTAGTTTGTATTTTTCATTTTAAAGTCTTTATTCATACTTTTAAATGTTTATCTAATGACTTAAAATCCATTTAGAACTAAATAGACGATAAATCAGCACATGTAGTAGGGGGCGGAGTCACTCTGTGATTGGCAGATAGTAACAGTGGTAGATAGCTTCGTTTGCTCATTGTTTTGAATAAATCGATTAAAATATGAATTTAAATGTCGATGAATCGCTGGCAGGTTTAAATGTGCTGAATGTGAGTTCAGCAGATGAAGCTGTGAAGCATAGAAATGTAAATAAAGTAAGATAAGAGGAGCCATGTTACCTTTAAGCTGACAGGTCCTCTGAACGGCCGCCATTTTGAATAGAGTAAACACACAGCTGCTGCTGAGACCAATTAACAACCGGAAGTTCCCCTCAATGCTGTACAGGAAATAAAGAAATGTGAATATTGAATAATAGATATAGATCATTGATATAATGGAATTATAATTGATATACTTGATTGTAATTTCTGTATGATATTAATAATAATAATAATAATAATGATAATAATAATACATACGTTTTATATAGCGCTTTTCTAAGTACTGAACTAAGGACAAGGGGGAATAAAAGAGAGTTGAGTTGAGTTGTACTCTGGCTCCCTCTAGTGGCACTTAGAGGAACAGGCTGAATATAAGATCAAATAAAATAGATTTTCTATACAGTACATTTCTTTTACTTATTAAAGCACAATTGATTTGTATTCGATATTTATTTGAGTACAAATACATTTATTTATATACATACATTTACATATATATTTATTTAATTGACGGGTGTAATACGTTTTAATTGATTTGTTTTTCTTATTAGGGAATAAAACCACTGCCTCATTACTGCAATGTACTTGGGTAAGAGCTGAGTATTTAAATTATCCCATTGTGCATTGATTGATTTTGTATTCCTTCATGATGCGTCACTTTGTGTTTACAGTATTTTATTATCGTATGTGGAGACACAGGAAGAAGAAGACAACATCCGTCATTGAGCAAAAAATTACTTTAATCATAATTTTTTTCTTACAAAAACATTTCCAGGGAGCTCAAACCGAAGCCTTTTGTTTTTGTTGAAACTGGGAACAGAACGGTGGCGGCGGCAGCCAGGTTCAAAGATATTTTACAAATATCAAAGACGCAGCGAGTGCGGAGTTCCCACCCCCTCGCCAAACCCCGCCCACAACCCTCCCCGCCTGCCCGCCCCGTTGGGAAGCGACAGAAGCCAAAACATGCAGCTGCAGTGAAGTGTTTACAGCTACGGCGCCGTCAGCCTTTACAGTATCGGGGGAGGTGCCTGAATGTGGAGGCGGAGCTTCGTGACAGCCCGCCCCTTTCAAACCAAACCAATGGACTTTAGGCTTAATTTAACTCGAGCTCTAAAATACCAAGAGGGGAACTGTGGAGAAGAAATCAAAAAGCGGGGGGGAAAAATGGGGGGGGGGCTTGATTGAATACTGAAATCCGACTTCCTGAACTGTTTAACAGTTAAAACCTTATATGCGCCCTGCTGGACGATGAAGTTACTACACCGCCTCGACAAACTTTTCCTTTATTAGCTGTGGTTGCTGATAGAAAACTCAGAAAGCCAGTCCATATCATTGTCAAGCTGCAAGAGTGGTGCATTGTGGGTAGAACACAGTAGCATTTGGCATCCAACCATGCTGCTCGGAGTCGACCACTTCCTGGAGGAGGAGGAGGAGGAGGAGCTAACAGGGTGTGGGAGGTGCTAGGTGGTGGTCATGATGATGAGGGGAGGGGAGGGGGGGGAGGAAGAGGAGGAGGAGGAGGAGGAGGAGGGAAGGAGGGGGGGTGGTGGTTATGGTTGCAAGGGGGATGTTTGTGTGTGTGTGTGTGTGTCAGTAGTCGTCTCCCCGGCTCACCACCTCCTTGCAGGTGGGCCTGAGCAGGATGGTGTGCTCGAACTGGGCCGTGTAGCAGCCCTTGGTGTCGCAGAGCGGCGGGTACGGGTCCACGATGCCCAGGTCGCACAGGTTCTTCAGCGCCATCAGGTACTTGCTCTCGCCCAGGCGGTCCAGCCAGCGCCGGCAGAATGCCAGCGTGCCGAAGTTCTCGTTGATGACGTTCAGCAGGTGCTTGGCCCTCGGCAGCCTGCGTGGGGGGAGCGGGGGGGGGAAGTCGGCAGTTATCAGTGAGGGATTGTGGGTAAGAGAATTCGTCAACAACTTCAGCGAGTCAACTCGCGAACCAGATAAATAGTTAGCGTTATCTTTGTGCTAATGTTGCGGCGTTAGCATTAGCACGAGAGGGGAGAGCTATAGAAGGTGTCATGCAATCTTTTGTGCCTTCAGCTTAGCTTCAATAGCATTAGCATTACTGTCATGATGAATTCAGTGCAATAGTACGAGCTGGAAATGCGGTTGTTGACGTCCGGTATTTGGGGGGGGTTTACCTGATGGGGACGTGGCCGACATCGAAGTTCTTCATGTAATGGGAACACTCCATGTCGTCGTGCACGACCCCTTTGCCTGTGCTGCCGAACGTCTCGATGGCGTAAACCTCTCCCTCCTGCGGCCAGAGGAGAGAAACACGGGATCAGTGACGTGAGGACAGGAAACCCCCACAACAACAACAACAACAACAACAACAACAAAGAAAAGAATATTATAAGTGAATGAAAACGATTCTTTTAGCATCAGGGAGAACCTCTGGACTCACCTCCATCCTCGTGGCCTCTCCTCCTTTAACGATGGGCACCGTCTTCCCAGCGTGTATTCTGTACTGACCGATCGAGTGACCGTTCAGGTTTCTGATTGGCTTCACTGCAACAGGAAGTCAAAGTACGTCAATAAAAAAAAGCACACGCACACACACATCAATGTAAATATTATAAAAAACAAGTATTAAATATTACTGTACACAGTATAGAGGTAGTTCCTAGTTCCAATTACATGATATATTATATTTAATAAAGAAAGTGCAGAGCAGGTTGCAGCCGTGAGAAATCACCTTGATATGTTTTCCCATCAAGCTCCACCTCGTAGGACTCCATCACTTCCTGAATGGCTTCTCCCACGTCACACAGACGCACGTCAATACCGGCGTTCTGCCACAGAGGAGGAGCGTCAGCGTACACACTCATGAGTGTGAGTGTGTGTGTGTGTGTGTGCGCGTGTGTGTGTGCGCGTGTCCCTACTTTGATTCCAGTATTGGTGGCGTCTTTCACAGCCTCCAGCAGCTTGTCGTACTTTGGATTAAATGTAACAGTGAAGGCACAGTCAATGATTCGCCCTGAGGACACACAAGAGGAAAGGGGGCGGGGCTAAATTTCGTTACTTGATGCCGTCGATTTATCAGTTCAATCTCAGGGAATTGGATTACGCAGAGAGAGAGCGAGAGAGCGAGAGAGCGAGAGAGAGAGAGAGAGACTCCTGCTGGGACTAGTAGATTAATCACTGCTTGGCGTGCTGCCGCCGATAATCTGAGTAAACGTCCATCATGGAGGCCGAGCAGGAAGTGAACGCATCGATTTGCTGCGTCGGCACAAGCGAGGGGCGGCGCCATCGTCGCATACACGCGCCTGTCTGCGGCCGTACCGTTGATGTGCGTGCCGAAGTCGATCTTGCAGACGTCGTCGTACTGCAGGACGGTGGTGTCGCCGGCGTTGGGAGTGTAGTGGGCAGCACAATGGTTGAGGGAGCAGCCGGTGGGGAAGGCCAGGCCGGCGTTCAGCCGGTCCTCCTTGATCAGCTTACGAGAGCAATCCTCCAACCGCTCGCTGGACGAGAGAGAGAGAGAGAGAGGGAGGGAGGGAGAGGGGGGGGGTGAGACACATTAATGAAAGGAAGGAAGTCAGGATCCAGGCCTTTCAAAAAAAAATATCAAACATTGAAAACTGCCATGTTTTCGTTTTTAAAACCACTCCCATGAAACACAGTTTAAACTCTTCTATGTCACGTAATTATGGACCAAAGTACGCCCCACTCCACTACAATAGGGGGCGATACCCCCCCCCCCCTTTTCTGCTCAGAACCACTGGACCTTTGACTTAATCTATCATAAGCAAAAACAATCACTTTAGCTCTGGTAAGCATAGCGTACTATACACTTTACAGGAGCTGTGCAGCATGTGCACAGCTCCCTCCAGTGGCCATTTTGTGTCCGATTGCCTGTTTATATGAATTCAACTGTCGATCAAATCAGGTTGTTGATCAGATATTGAGAAATAGTGAAGGATTGACATGTTTACATTTTAATCTGGTTTCAGACAAATACAATACATTTGATGAGTAAATGTGTGACTGAGCGGCGGCGATGGCGCCCCCCCCCCTCACCAGATCTCGATCATGGTCATCCCAGGTTTGAGGAAGC
>JAFBJT010106987.1:16137-39348 GCA_016785325.1 Chascanopsetta lugubris | reverse complement strand
CTTGCCATCTCCAAAATAACTACTCCATCACCACTTATGATGATGATGATAATAATAATAATAATAATAAATTGTATACATATTGCGCTTTTCATGACACTCAATGCACTTTACAGAGAAGGGTGGATTCCACCAGTGTATAGCACACACCTGGGTGATGCACGGCAGCTATTTTGCTCTAGAACCCACACCACACGCCAGTTAGAGGTGGGGAGGGAGGACATGATTTGAACCAATCAGAGGTGAAAGATGATTAGGTGACCAGATGGAGATGGCCTGGTCGGAAATTTAGCCTCGACACTGGGAACACACCCCTACTCCCGGTAAATGATGTCAGGAGAACTTTTACGTACTCCTTCTGGACAACCAGGACTCAAACTCATAAAAAAACATCATGATGAAGTAAGAAAGCTTTAAAACGTATTTCATTTCATAAAACTACAAAGATAATCAAAGAAAAAGCCTTTACACCAAAAGCGACATATGGTGGACTTTGCAGGGGTAGTTAAATGAAATCGGTCACTGCAGAAGAAACGATGATTCATGAAAATCAATGTTGCTACTGATCATTGACCCATCTCAGGGCCTAATAATAATCAAATACCACTTGAAATGTCTTTTATGGAACGTATTTTTGTTTTAAGTTTTTTTTCAGGAAAAAACAATGGGAGTTATGTAAACAAATTTTAAGGGTTAAAATCTCAAAAATATGTATAAAGTTTGATATCTAGATTTCAGGCTGAAGTAGATCTAGAAGACAGTCATTAAAGTAGAAAGAAATATTGATATGATATTTTTTACAGCAGTTTTTTGGGAAGGGGACATTTTTGTCCCCAGGAACAAATGTGGGATTTTTTAATGAAATCTGACACTGCAAAAATAATTATGCATGAAAATCAATATTGCTACTAATCAACAACTAATTAGGAGTTATGTGAACAAATTGGCATTTAACAGATTAAAATCTAATAAATATGTATAAAGTTTGATATCTATCTGTTCTAGAAGATGTTTAAAGTAGAAAAGAATATTGATGCATCACATTTTTACAGGAGTTTTTGGGAAGCTGACATTTAGGGACAAATACTTTATTTTTAAAGGAAGTCTGAAGGCTTAACTAAATATTCAAATTTGTCATTAGAATAGGTCATTAGATTTATGTTAGAGGTAATTTGGTGGTCAATACCCTTTTGACTTCAGATCAATAAAACATTTTAAGCCCCTCTAACGAACATAATCATCTGCTCACTCAACCACAACAGATAATTTACACTGACCTACGTGTCCGATGAAAACAACATTGATGTGTTCTTTCCTGGGGGCGTCTGGTTGTACAGGCGGAATCTTGGGCACCGGAAGCTCCTCCTCCTCCTCTATAATCATCTCCGAAGCCATCTCTTCTGTTGCCGCCACCGCCGGTCCTCGATCGCCACCTCCCGGCTCCTCCTCGTTTGGCTCGGCCTCTTTCTGGTCCCATGGCTCCTCTGAGGCCATCTCTGCGTCGCCGTTCTCCACTGGAACAGGACAATCACAAATGAGATAATATCTGAGATATATATATATAATATATGAGTGTAATTTAAAGGTGCAGTGTGTAAGATTTAGGTTATTTTTGTCAATTCTAAAAATTTTACAAAACAATTACATACTAACATTTTTATGAATTTGTAATTTCCTCATAGCACAAATGTTTAACATTAACCTTAAATGAGCTATCTAATATATATTACATGAGAGGCGGGTTCTCTTTACAGAGGCCGCCGTGTTTGTACATTTGCCCAGAGTGCACGTACTTGACATCTAATGACAATTGAAGTCTATCATAGGTTCTCCTGCATGCTCAGAAGGTTGAGGGTAAGGTGATGGATACAATTAGACCTGCAGCTAACAACTATTTCTGTAATTGATTAATTTCTTCGATTGGACTAAACGATTATTTGAATAGGCGGAAAAAAATAGTACACATGTGAAGACGTGAAAATGACGAAATGATCATTATCCGACTTATCACCTGATATTTTCATGTCTAGTCGGCCAATATACACCATCACTGGGAAGCCTGTATGTGTGTGCATGTGTGTATGTGCATGTGTGCGTAAATGTGTGTGCGTGTGCGGGCTTATGCGCCTCTTATGAGTGTTTGTGAATGAGAAACGTATATGTTACGTATGTTTCGTCAGTTCCTTAACCTTAAACAGTTACAGCAAAACATAAATTGAAGATCTGATTTTTCGATTCAGGGAATTTGTAAACAAACATTTTTTATAATTATTTGTTTCAGCTCTAGATACAACAGGCAACTTCATCCCTAGATGTCCCCAAATCTTACACACCGATACTTTAAATTTGATTAAAGGTGGTTTGGGATCCTTTCTTTCCTCTCACGAGCTGCACATGCACACTACACATGGACTACTCTATGGAAGATTATTTGCAACTACAGTAAACAACAAATGTATGCATACAATGCAAGTTCCCTTCCCAAACCAAATGTCACAATTCAATTAAAGATTAAGTGTGTAAGATTTGGTAACATCTAGAGGTGAAGTTGCTTATTGTATCCATCACCTCACCATTCCATGCATGCAGAAGAACCCATGGTAGATTTCAGTTGTCATTAAAACGTTAAATATGTTTAGTACATCTACTCTGGTCTACTGGAAAAACATAGTGGCCCCCATAGAGGACCTGCTCCTCATAAAAATATACATTGATAGGCTCATGTCAGCGTAATGGAAAAACTAAAAAAAAGCATGATTAGTTACTATTTTGTAATAAAATGACAAAAATGACCAAAATCTTAGACACTGCACCTTTAGAGATTTTTTTTATGAAGTTACACTTATCAAGCAGTCCTTGGACTCAACAACACAAATGCTTAGGACCCCCGATTCCCCGAATGAAGTGCAGTTCTGTAACAGCAACACTGAAGGAGGAAACAACGACAGCTCTCTGACATAAAGCCTCCTAACACAGCTCAGCTGCTCTGCTGACAACAGGTTACAGCTCAGAGAGACACCAACATGTTCAGAGAGATAGTACCAACGTGTTCTTTACAGCTCTATTTCATTCATCTGAGAGAAAGACCATGGATGAAAATACTCTAAATGTACAGTCAAAATGACATTTACCTTACTGGTTGATTCAATGGGCTAGTCCAATCTAAGAGCAAAAGAAACTCTGACACGTCTTCCTCCTTTCTAAGTGAAGCTCAGGAGCTGATTAAATAATCATGTGACATGAGACATCAGAACTTCATAGACACTGCCCCTTTCAAAATGAACTCAAACTGTTCCTTTGATGTTAGTAAACAAGTCCTTTGATATCTCTGACAGTTGTGCTTTATAGTGTTATCTTCTTCACTGCAGAGTCACCTCTTCAAAGGTGCAGTGTTTAAGATTCATTTTTGTTACTTCAAAAAATATTTTTAAAAATTACATACTGATATTTATTTATAATCACCCAAATGTATCATTTTTTTCATTACCCTTAAATGAGCCCATTAATGTATGTTTTCATGAGGGGGTCCTCTCTATGGGGGCAGCCATGTCAGAAGGTTGGGGGTGAGGTGATGGATACAAAATGCAACCTCACCTCTAGATGTCACCAAATCTAACAAAATGCAAGGTACAATTATAATAAAGTATATCTCTGATGAATCTCCCTGATGCATGGTCAAAAAGCGCCTTGTACACCTTAAATGTAGCTGTTACCATCTAATGTCTCTCCATGTTTACTTTAATGTTGCTTGTGAACAAGTGTTTAACACTTGCGCCATTTGTGGCTGGTGTTTTCATTGAAATGAATGAATAATTAATGAAGCCACACCCAGAAGAACTGCTGCATGCATTGTTTGACTTGATTGTAATTTCTCATGCAAGGTTAGCAAAGTGCAATTCTTCCTTGTTGGTGTCACATCTCAGCATCATGCCCATAGACCAAGGGTGTCCAAACTTTTTTCCTGAGGGCCACATACAGAAAAATACGAAGGACCGGCCACTCACTAGGTGACATATACTGCCTCACTTCTAAATGTTAAGTCTGTAAAATGTTTCTTATACATACATATATATATATATATATATATATATATATATATATATAGGAGACTCGTTTGGGTACTTCAGATGCTTCTCAAAATCAGCTAAAAGGGTTGGTTGCTTCAGACTGTGTCCGAGAGTCACCAGCCAAATGAACCACACTGCTGCAGGTGAATCATAAAATAATGGTAACACATTTGTTGTACGAAAGTCCACACGGCGCCTCAGAGCACATCATAGGCAACTTATTATAGGCAACATAACATGGCAAGATCATAGCACCTCTGCCCTTAGATAAAAGGCGTAGAAGTTAAGGTTAGCAATATATCACACATTATCAAAGCGCTATTGGTTTTATAGGAATTCTTTGCCTGAAGAAGCCCTTAAGAATCACCTAACTTAGAACTCTATCCATTTCCTCCTTACCTCACGTCTCTATTCCTAAATAAACCCTTTCTGCAATCAATTCTCTGACCGGAGTTGTGGTTCCTAGCTGGTGACTCAAACCATCCACTTTACGAGGAATTCTTCCTCACATTTTGGTCCTTCGAGTCGGATGAGTCATCACTATGCAACCAGCATCAGCAGAAGATCAGCATCCTGAGAACCCCCAACGATGCATTCCTACTCCTCCGGATGACTACGTGAGAACCTCCTTACCCCCCTGAATTCAGCCAGAGCACCACAGGACAGCATCAACAGTGTCCCGTGGGGACCGCTATCCATCCAAAGTGCTCATAACTGGACCAGCTGGCGAGAACCCTTACATGCATCACCCTCCACCCCTTCAAGGCCCTCCCCGAGGGCAGCGTTATGGACTTCTCGATTATCACGGATGACCGGATCTCGATGAGATGACCTTCCACACTCACGCCTGCTCAAGATGCAATACTAGAAGAGAGACTGGGACAATTGGAGCGGGCAGAGCTTAGAGCTCAGCAGAAATCCCAAGAACAAGCCCTGAGAGTTCAAGAGGAAGCTATCAGAACTCAGGAGACCTTGGTTAGGCAGCTGGAGAGTAAGCGCTGCATCAGGAAAGCCGAGATGAAGTTAGCTGTTCTAAGACTAGCAAACTCCTTCTCCAAAGAAAAAGAGACTCGACTATAGTGCCAGATACAGGTTGCAAAATCCTAATGCCACTTTGCTCGAGTCCCAAACCTTCAAACCCAATGATATCAATTCCCCAACCGCCCATCACACCCATAGTCGCCCCAAGAGGGTGCCCCCCTCAAGGGCCTATCACACCCATAGCCGCCCCAAGAATGCACCCCCCTCAAGTGCGCATGCCCCAGACACCCAGGGCACCAATTATCAACTCCACCTATACCTACCCCAACAGGGATAGATAGCCAGCACGGGATAGTGCATAGTTACAACCAGCTGTAGGCCCAGCACTAACCCAAGTGTATGTGCCCCAGATACCTAGTGCGCCCCCAATACTGGCCACAGTTCCGTCTGTAGCCCCAACACCAACTCAAGTGTGTATGCCCCAGGCACCCAAGACGCCAGAGGCCATATATCACCCATTGACCACGCCACCACCTAATCCAGAGCCGGACGAGGCCGAAGCAAAGGAGACACCTCGAGCTTCACCAACCGGAGCGACCCCCAGAAGACAGTGGCCCCCAGCTTACCTGGAAGAGTTGATGACACCAAGCCCCCCAACGGAGCTGAAGACTACATAAACACGGAGAAGTTTCCGACCCCTGCCAACCCACCCAAAGCCCAACAATCCGACCAAAACAGCCCCCCACTACCAAAATGGATTCAGGATGAACAACGATGCTGAAGATGCGCCCATGACCATAGACCCGAGGACTACAACCTCACACAAGGTTACAAGGCATGCAATGAGCAGGACCTCACCATACTGCAGGACACAATCCACAAACGAGCCAACCAAGTTCCCTTGCTGCTGTGGAAGACCCTGCGCTGAGCCTGTGTCCCCCCGCCCCCCCCCCCCCCCCCCCCCCCAGAGGCGGCGCTGCCCAGCCTACGCAGCATGGAGAGAAGACTCCTCAAGACGCCCCACTCATGCAGATGCATACCGCAAGGAGACCTGCAAGCTAGAGGAACCAGGCTATGTGACTAAAACCTCCCCAGCGGAGGCCAAACAATCAAAGGTATCTTGGTACATACCATATGGTGCATCACAATGAAAAGAATAGTCGTGTTCAACTGCTCATTCAAATATAAAAGGTATGTGATCAGCTGCTGCCAGGACCCACCCAAGGACCAACCCTCTTGGGAGAGCTCCTGAGATTTCTCCTGCATGCAGTAGTCATCAGTGGAGACATGAAGGGAATGTTCCACCAAATTCGCTTACGATCAACCGGCACTTCACTTCATCTGGAGAGATGTGCAGAGGCAGCCGGAACCAACCATCTACGAGTAACAAGTGCTTCCTCTCCGAACGAACAGCAGCCCTTGCTTCGCCATCTTCACGGTACAGAAGCAAGCCAAAGAAGACCCTATCCCCTCCAACATTGTCGAACACTCCTGCTACGTAGACAACCACCTCCTCAGTGTTAACACCCCAGAGGAAGCCAGAGCTACCGTAGATGGACTACGACAACCTCCCCTCAAAGGAGGATTCGATCTCAGACAACAGGCAAGTAACAAACCCCAAGTCATCAATCACCTCCCCCCAGAAGCTAGATCCACTAGCAACAAGCTATGGCTCACCCAAGCAGGCACAGACCTCCAAGAACCAACGCTTGGTCTCGAATGGAACTGTCTTAGTGACGATCTCAGCTACAAATCACGCTAAACCATCGCCCAAACACCCAACCAAATCATGACGCAACGCGTCTACCGAGCTCGCCAGTACAAACAGTATGATCCTGGTGGACTACTCTTGAAAGTTCTTTAGCCGTCACTACCTGCCAACCCTACAAAGAAAGTCCAAGTAGGAGATGGACAAGGTGGCTCTGAAAAAAGATCAAGTTGTTCTTGTAGTGGACCCAGGACTCCTACACGCTCACTGGCCCATCGGGACAGTCAGGCCCACATATCCCAGATCTGACGGACGCATTAGATCAGCAACTGTCCAAGTCACGAACAAAACCTACGACAGACCCGTCGCACAACTAATCCCGTTGCCATACTTCATTGACGAAGACGATGACGAGATTAAGCACCTAGTAGACTTTCTTCCTAAGACTCATGTCTCTAGAGACATTAAGGGGCGGCTGTGTGCAAAAGTCCACACGGCGCCTCAGAACACATCATAGGCAACTTATCATAAGCAACATAATATGGCAAGTTCATAGCACTTCTGCCCTTAGATCAAAGGCGTAGAAGTTAAGGTTAGCAATACATCACACATTATCAAAGTGCTATCATTTCTATAGGAAATCTCTGCCTGAAGAAACCCTTGAGAAACACCTAACTTAGAACCCTATCCATTTCACCCTTACACATCTCTCTCCCCCCATTCTTTCTTTTCTTGCTCTCTCTCCCTCTTGCAGACCGGAGTCCTCTTTCTCTCTCTGTTTGCCTGTCTGTCTCTCCTTCCCTTCCTCTCTCTCTCTCTCTGTCTCTCTTTCTTGCTCTGTGGCTCTCTCTCTCGTTGACACTGTGTCTTGGCTTACACAGGAGTGAAATTACCGTATTGACATCAAATAAGCTGTAAACTGCAATGTCTCAGCTTTTAGAATCTGTTTGAATTTTTCTGATGGTGCAAACTGGGACGGAGTTGCAGAAGTCTGAAGTGTGCATGCAGAAACGCGGTCAGTCTGGGCCATAATCCATTATATTTTTAGACTTTGATATGGGCCAATGAAAAATGGATGGCGTGCTGCATTTGGCCTGCGGGCCGCAGTTTGGACACCCCTGCCATAGACTACATATAAAGATAAAAGTAGCCTTCGTGGCGTCACCGGTTGGTTTCTGCAAAGTACGTTTGAAGCAAATTGTGTGCAGAGTCGCTCGTTGGCCATCTTGCCAATGCCTAAAGGTCAATACATACTCTGCAAGAATAGAGAACTTTATTCTTGCTCCGCGGGCTGCAAGAACAAGAACAAAGTTCTTTCTGGCCAGGACATAACATACTTCACAAGAACACATCTCTGACCAATCATACATCAGCTGTCAGACACAAGAAAAAGAACAAAGTTCTGCCCAGATGATGGGTCAAGAACAAGCTGCAAGAACTCCCAAACCAGGGGAGCAAGAAAAAAAAGACACACGATCAGAGGGGGCACGTGCAGAGGGGACGCAGGAGGCAGACGGACACCAACACAAATACCAAGAGGAATCATGATAGTCATGTGTTTCTTTTAATCAAGTCATCATAACTGAAAAATTATTTTCAGACACGCATTCTCAGTCCGCTGGTGGGAGAGTGTTCACGTGAACGAGCACGCTCGTGTCTGTGTATGTGAGTGTACATGCTTTGGGTCGCTCTGCTGTGAGCGAGACAGATCGGCGGAGGAGGCAGAAATGAAATCCTGACGTGTAAATAACAGGAATAACATGGGTTTTATGGGGAGCAAGAAAAAAAAGACACACGATCAGAGGGGGCACGTGCAGAGGGGACGCAGGAGGCAGACGGACACCAACACAAATACCAAGAGGAATCATGATAGTCATGTGTTTCTTTTAATCAAGTCATCATAACTGAAAAATTATTTTCAGACACGCATTCTCAGTCCGCTGGTGGAAGAGTGTTCACATGAACGAGCACGCTCGTGTCTGTGTATGTGAGTGTACATGCTTTGGGTCGCTCTGCTGTGAGCGAGACAGATCGGCGGAGGAGGCAGAAATGAAATCCTGACGAGTAAATAACAGGAATAACATGAGTTTTATAGTTATAGGGAGTATAGTCTATTGGGAAACACTGCTATTGTGTTTCTTCCGTCTGCACTGGAGGTTGCCCCTCAATCATGCCAGACAGACATAGATCATAATCACATTACAGCACGTCACAACACAGCTGAGCGGTGTGTTTATTATTGTGCAGTCTCCCTCTGAAATAAGGCCGTCTGTTTCTAATGATAATGGAACACTGTGCCATACACAACCTGGGACCGAACAGAAGACACACTGATGCCGCCCTATAACCAAAATGAAGCATTCAGTTTGTGGTCACACACACTGCGAGCTCAGTTTAGCAGAGGCAGCCCTGTGGCACATGCAGATACACAGAGCCAATATTACTACAGACAAACAAAGCGCTTCAGCAACTCATGATGCCAGAGTCATTTTGGGCTTTATTCTACTTGTCTGTTCAGTGTGAGCTGCAGAGTCGGAACAATGAGGTGAGCGGTAACGTGTGTGTGCGCGCCGTGGGACGTGGAGATACATACCAATGCTGTCCGACACCTCTGTGGTGGATATCTTCTCAACAGCAACTGGAACAGAAGACAGCTGGATAATAACAAGTTGTTTTCATTTTTACAATATATCAAAGGTGCAGTGTGTAAGATTTGGTGATATCTAGTGGTGATGTAGCATCCATCACTTGCCCTTGCCCTTCCCAGCAAGTGGGAAAACCTATAGTAGCCCTCTGTTGTCATTAATGAGAACTTCCACTCTGGGTCTACTGTAATAACATGGCAGCCCTGATACTGCGGACCTGCTCCTTATGTAAACATACATTAATGGTCTCATTTAAGGGCAGTGTTTGTACAATAAAACATTATTAATTTATGAAAATGTCATTAGTTTCAGAATCTTTTAGAAGTGACAAAAATCAGACACACGTATGTAATAAATGATAATCAAGTATTAAAAGACAATTATTTTGCAATACGTTAAGTGGTAATTACATTTAGCTCAACAATTAAAACTGGCCCCTTGAGAGCAAACATCATAATGATGTGGCCCTCGGTGAAAATGAGCTTGACAACCTTGCAATAGACTTTATAGAGCGCTACATAAATAAAGACCATAATGTCATTGTCTAAGACAGAAGAGGACATCACATGTTACATGTGTCCTGAGCATAAATCATTTGTTTGACATGGACCTGTCCACCATGGACTCACAGGTTACTTCGGGAGATACTCTCCATAATCAGTAGAACAGTAATGAACATTAGAGGTGCAGTGTGTAAGATTTGGTGACATCTGTTGGGGGACTTGCAAGTTGTCAATGTTTAAATGTCCACTCGGGGCTACTATACAAACATGGCAGCCCCCGTTGAGAGAACCCACTTCTCATGTAAATATCAACGAATGGGCACATTTAAGGGAAATAGAAGAAAAATAATACATTTATATGATTATCAATTGATGAAAATGTCAATCTGTAATTATACTATAACTACTAAACTGTACTACCAAGTGACAAAATGATCTTACACACTGCACCTTTCAAGTGCGACAACGTTCAGAGGACCAAGGACAGGCTCGTATGAGATGATAACGGTTCACTATGGAGAGACAACCGCAAACAAGGCGTTCGCAGGTCAATGGTCAACCTTCAAGCGCCGCTCATGACACACTTTCTCGACTCTCTGAACCCACAGTGCGTCACAACATCCACGTCAGTCCGCGGGTCTCCTCCTATTTCCTCCTCAGTCAGGGTCAGCGCTGTTCAAAGGGGGCTCCACGTTTTCAATAATATTACCAGAGTCACCATTTAATACTGAGAAAAGTATAAAACTAAAGACTTTAATGGGAGTTATCCGCTGAGCTCAGTGAGATTTTTGGGGGGGGGACCGTGTCGCTCACGAGCACGCTAGGTGGCTAACGGTTCTTCTTCTTCATGCTAATGCCGGCTGTGTTGACTTTTGGACAATGATGACAGAGGTGGACGATATAAATATCGTCGCTCTTACTCAAAATTGTAACACAACAACAGGGTGTCACTTTAATATTAGAGGTAAACACAACACTGAAGCACCACGACATGTACCGCTACACCGCAAGCAGCTAGTGTGTGGCGCCTCAGGGAACGCGTGTCTGCGAGGTGGCTAGCACGTTAGCATTCGCAGCCCCGGCGCATCTCTAGCTAGCCACTAGCATGGTGCTAACTAACGTAGCTTCCCCCCAACGTGACTGGGGAACTTACCGTGGAAATCGAGATTTTCCGAGTTTGTTTTCGCCGAAAATGTTGGGACGAACTCGGCGGCGTTGACGTTGGGCACGAACGGCTTGGCGTTGACGTTGAGCGCCGTGAACGCCGGCTCAAGTTGTCTGTCGACTGTGGCCTCCACATCGTCTTCTTGTTCCCAGGAATCAGGGGCAGTGTCTCTCGGGTCCATCGTGGGGTCTTGGATTTTACACTTCTCTGGGAGATTGTCGTTCGGTCACAACGCTGGTGTCCCGCCCAAAAGCCCGACGTTCAGCACACTACCAGGGACCGCTCCAGAGCCTCCAAACCCCGGCTGCGTTGTTCTGAGTCGGACTCGAGTGAAACGGAGCCACCGGCTTCTATCACCACGGACGCCAGAGAGGATATTCGACTCAGCACTTCGAAATACAGTCCGCGTGAGCTAATGTCCACTTGTTAGCTTGGGAACTCTGGGAAATGAAGTCCGCTTCAGAGGCAGAGGATGTTTCAAGTATCACAGATTTAGAGCAAAGAAAACTACATTTCCCTAAAAGACTGCGGGGAGCTTCTTGTCAGGCGTGTGTGAGCCTTTTAAGAGCCGCAGATTCCACTCAGCGTTTATTAAGTTTAATTTATGCTAATTATGCATATTGATTCCATTGATTCCAACTTTTAACGTTTTGTTAGGTTTTTTTTTATGTTATTGAGTACACCTCATACATTCACAAAATAGCTGAAACCAACACAACCTTTCAGGAAAGAGTACACATCATTGAATTATAACAAAAAAAGGTGACCTGTGACTTTTACACATACAGTCATTGTACAATTGATGTGGTTTTCACAGTATATATAATTGTACTCCTATCACTGATAAACAAAATAAATAAATACGATAAATAAACTAGTGAGTGCTACCTTTAGCCATTGTGCTTTTTCCCATTTATTCTCTTGTTTCCTTTTCGTGCTATTCAGGAGACACAGTGCCGGAGTAAGATTGATATTTGTACCCAGACTACCCATGGACTTTGCGGTAACCCTCTGCCAGTAGGCATTTGGGTTGGGACAGTAAAGGGACATGTGGAGAATATCTCCTTTATGGGTTTTACAGCGCCAACACAGGTTTGACTCACTCGGCCCACGTCTATTCATCGTCACTGGTGTCCGATATAGTCTATTGAATATTTTAAACTGGACAGGTTTAGACCTGGCATCTCTCATTGACCTCAGCATCTCCACAGTCAGCCTGTTCCATTCTTCCCCCTAAAAAGTTATTCCCAGGTCCCTTTCCCCACACAGCCTTTACGCCTGTCATACTACCCTTAAACCCATTCATCAGATAATCATGCAGTTTACTCACAAGGTGAGGCATTGTACTTAATAATCTACATTTAGAGGAGATGGGAGATTAAGTTGGTAGCTCAATACCTCTGGGGGCTTCCTTAGATATACAATCCCTCAGCTGTAAAAGAAAATCCATAAGTCCCTGTTATATAAAGTTATATGTTTCCTTTAATTCTTCATATGATTTAAGAAAGTTATTGTGGTAGAGACAACAGATATGTTCAATTCCTTTAGAATGCCACCCTCTCCAGAAGAACACCTTTCCTCTATTTCAATAAAAGGTGATTCCATATTGATGATGAGCCTGTAAGAAAAGGAGATGCTCCTTCTTTGGCATATGGTGCCAGATTTCCCTTGTATTAGAGATGAGAGGATTCTGTCCTGCTAACTTTGGGCTGTGGCTCAGATGATGTGCTGCTTTAAATGGAGCATTTAGTTCTACTTCTAAATTCACCCAGAGACGTCTGTGATTTCCATTTGAAAATAGAGATGTTATCTGAGTCCCTATAAATGCTTCCTGGTAGAGCTTCATATTAGAGAGTCTCAGCCCCCCCCCCCTTGGCCCCCCCCCCCCCCCCATTATACTTTAGCTTGTAATCTTGTTATCTTCATTCTCGTCCTTTTCCCAGAGCAGATAAACTGAGTGAACATTTTATCTATGGCTTTAAAAATGATCATTGGGATATTTGAGGGTATCATGCTTAAAAGATAATTCAATTTTGGGGCTATGATCATTTTTACAGCTTGTATTCTGTCCCCATAATGAAGGCAGGGATTGTATAGTTTTAGTCACCTCCTCAAGTGTCAACGGCATTCCAGATACCTCATATCTTCTTCTGATAGCTCGGGGAGATTTAAATGTTCAAAGATTTTTTTTTGCCTCATCTAAGTCCAGTTCACCCTCTGACCTGTAAAACTCCTCATAGAAGTGTTTAAACACACCCTTCATTTCTTTGTGATTGGTAACGAGCGCACCAGTTTTGTCTCTAATTGCCCCTATTTGAGGAGCAGCTTCCCTGGATTTTATGAGTTTAATATTTAGTTTGTATTTAATCTTAACCAAATTTGCAAGGTTAGCATTCTTTGGCTTTTCCCAGAATTCACTTTCTACTCTTTACGTTTCTTCTTCCTGTTGAATCATTTTGATCTTATCCTGTTTCTTTATGAAGGTTGTTTGCTGTATGCTGTATGAAGATACCCCGTATATAAGATTTGAACGTATCCCATACCGTAATCTGATTGGCTGCGCCATTATTTATTTCAAAGAATGTTTTAATATGTTTTTTTGAGATTAGCGTGTAAATTCTCATTCTGTAACACACTTGTGTTCATTAGCCATCCTTCAGATCTCTCTTGTGTCTCCCCTGAGGCAACAACTAGATCCAACGGAGCATGGTCTGTCATGGCTATTGTGCATATATTACAGATGCCAATATTTTCAATCGGAGCATGTGAAATCAGAGAATAATCAATACACGAATAAACTGAGCATCTGTGTGAAAAGAATGTGTAATCTCGGGTATCTGGGTTTAAAAGTCTCCAAACATCATAAAGCCCAGTATCTTTACAAAATGGTTTCATAGCTTCCTGAGTCTTAGATTGTCTGGTAATGCACTGGCCAGATCGATCTAAAAACGCACCAAGAACTTGGTTATAATCCCCTCAGTCACGGGGACATTTCCAAAATCCAATAAGACTTTCTTAAATTGAAGAAACAAATCTGGATCTTCTATGTTTGGTACATATACGTTGCCTAAAATGACGTTTTGTCCTGTCAGATTAGGTAAAAGTATAAGAATTCGTCCTTCTTTATCTCTATATTCTTTTTCTACCGTAACATTAGTCTTTTTTGAGAATAATATGGGAACACCTTCCTTCCATCTGTCATGGATTCTAGGTGTATCTTTTTCCAACAAATGTGTCTCCTGAAGCATGACCACGTCAGAGCCCCTTTGTTTTAAATAGTTTAGAACTTTTCGCCTCTTTATATATGAACCCATACCATTTACACTCCAAGAGGACATTTTTATCATGTTAGGACTCATAATTATCCAAACCAGTATATTTTTCGACATAATCAATCCTGGACCAATTAACATCAAAACCGACTGATGGCCCCTCCCTCCCTTAACACAAACTTAGAAACCCCTCTAAGCAAATCCCCCCATTTTGTCCCCTTCTATATTACAAAACAATTGGATACTGACATATTCATGAATTTATAATCACTGAAAAGTTATATTCATTTTCCATTACCCTTAAATGAGCCTATTAATGTATATTTACATGAGCAGGTGCTCTCTACGAGGGCCACCATGTTTTTACAGTAGTAAAAGTGGACGTACTAAACATCTTTTGAGCTTTAATGACGACTGAAGTCTATCGTAGGTTCTCCTGCAGGCCCGCAGGGGAAGGGCGAGGTGATGGACATGGAACCTCACCACTAAATGTGTATTTCTTTCTGCATAAATATAAATTAATCCTTAACATTAAAATAGCTGTGTGTAAAAGATAATTATACAGGATATAGTTGATTCTGCCAATAAAACTACATGTTACTGTCCGCACCCATGGAGCATGAACCCAAATGTGATTGTGATGAGCGTGATTTAAGAGTATTTATTACTCAGAGTGACAAAAAAACAAAAACAACAAAGCACAATGGCCCTAGCAGGCAAAATCCTGAAGTGAACTAAACTGGGACACGATCTAAAGGTCTAACATGGAAACAGGAGTCTTATGTGACGTGGTAACAGGAGAAACGGACATACAACGCACCGACAAAGAACAAAGGGGAGAGAGAGGCTTAAATAGGGAGAGAGAGAGAACCAGGGCCAGGTGCAGGCAATCAGGGATCACACCAGGTGCAGACACTTAGGGGAATCAGAGGTAAAGACAGACGTGGTGCCGACAAACAGGAAGGGGAAAATCCTCACCAAAATAAAACAGGAAGTGAGAAAAATGTGACGAAACTAAAGGGGAAAACAAACCCAACTTAACAGGCATGACGAGGCGTGACACTCCATTTCATGGGCTGTGGTAATTACATTTATTTAGGCGTGATGATTTATACCATTTACTGATGTTTAATGTTGTTGCAAAGAAATCAAAGGCCTAACATCAAGTCTAGAAAATACAGGGACACAGAACCAACACGAATGTAATGAAATTATTAGTATGACAGAGGCAGGATGGACAAATGTTCTTCATTAACATCTTCATCAAACCTGTGGAACATTATAAATTCATCCAAGCAAAGGACAAAATAATCATTGCTTCATTTTCACCAAATCAGAAATGAAATCAAGAACAGTCATAAAGCAATTATTGAAAGTGCAATAAAGCTCACACACGTCGTTTTTAAATTCCCTTTTGTCAGTGTTCCACATGGACCTGACCGTGCAGTGGTTTTCACTTTAAAAAAAAATTCCAACCAGAGAATTACTGATCCTTACAGTGTTATATTATAAAGTGTAATCAGTGTACAACATTAAAGACACTGGCATCATCTTTAATGGCTACATGAAAATGTTATATCTTACAGAATCAACTGTGCAGAGAATGAGCATTTTTTTTTTACATTGTGCATTTAACATTTAAAGATGCAGTCTGTCAGATTCCTGTCATTTTTTGGCACCTAAAAGATTACAAAATGATTACATATTGACATTTTTATGAATTTGTAATCACCTCATTTTTTTATTTCTCTCCCTACGACCCTTACATGTGCCCATTAATGTATTTTTACACGAGGAAGGGGTCCTACTTACGGGGGCCGCCATGTTTTTACAGTAGCTCAGAGTGGACATACTAAAGCTCTTCTGAGTTTAACCTATGATAGACTTCAGTTTTCATTCAAACTACTGTAAAAACATGGCCGCTCCCGTAGAGAGGACCCCCCCCCCCCGCCCACCCCCCACTCCTCATATGAATATACATGAATATACATCAATGGGCTAACTTAGGGATAATGGGGGAAAAAATGCATTTAGTTGATTATAAATTTGGGAAAATATCAGTGTGTAATTGTTTTGTATTTTCTGGCAAAAATGGCCAAAATCTTACACACTGCATCTTTAAATCAAGTTAAGCTGAGTTTTCTTTCAATCTATAGTTTTCTATGTTAAAGTTAAATTGTAAAAATATCAAGCCTCAAATATAAATATCTGCAATGCGATTGTGAGATCTTTTGAATTATATACTATATTATGATAATTCGATGGTATACAGTGTTTTCACTCAAGTAAAGCTATGACATCATCACAAAAATACTCACAGTATGTGTGTAATCTTGATACTTCATGTGTTCACTTGTGTTTGCTGAGTCACCATTTCAATTCAATGTTTGATAGAGGACTAGTTATCATCACGCAGTGAACAACACGTCAGTGACATCTGAAGTGATGGACATGTGAACGCGTTATAAAAGGCGCAGTGTGTAAGATTTGGTGACATCTAGAGGAGAAGTTGCATGCTGTATCCATCACCTCACCCTCACACTTCTGAACATTGAGGAGAACCTATGGTAGACTTCAGTTGGGAGATGGGGCGGAGCTTCAAAGACAAACAAATAAATATGAGAAAGATGTAAACATCTCACACATGGCACTTTAACTCATCTGACCAGGAAGTAGTTTGGTAGTTTTCCACAAACAGGAAGTGCTCCTCTTTTACAGACTCATAATAACAAGGGATATGGGTCAGTGCACAGCTGTTATTAGTAGTCATTTTCATTAAATAGATTACTCCTCATATACAGATTTCATCATAAATTAATGATCAAGTAAGTTGTAAATATGAAAGTTTCTGCAGGTTTTGATTTTGAGCAGCGTTATTTACAGTTAAACAAGTGTTGAAATGAATCTAAAGTAGCAATTCTCATCGGGTGGGCCGTGACACAAAAGTGGGTCACGGACCATTGACTGGGGAAAAAAAGTTATGGAAAAAAAATCCTGTGCGTTTATTTTGAAAAGGATTTTTTAGGCCGTCTATTCGGCGATGATGCCCTGTAATGCTTTTAGAACTGTGATTCTCAACTGGTGGGTTGAAATTTCAGCTAACCCTAAACTTGTTTTCAGTGGGTCCGTGGGCCTGTGACTGAGAAAGAAAAACTTTTTTTTTTTTTTAAATCCTGTGCTTTTATTTTGAAAATGATTTTTTATGCATTGGAATGCCATCTATTCCCATTCCTTAACAGTAGGTGACGATGATGCCTTGTAATGCTAATCATTTTACAGATAGAAGAAAAGCCGCACTTTGTTTTCATATGCAAATTGATCGAAAATGCTCGTACAACACTAGCGTAGGAGTACTTCCCTCTCTAGCGTCGCCACCTGCTGGTCATTTTTGTTTACCGTTAAACTTTACACTTTATTTGTGGGATATTCTGAACTATATCATGCTCAAACTACACCATCTTTTTATCAAATACATTTGAGACATTGAAAATGTTCCTGGGGTTTGGGTCGCAGCTCATCATCAAGGTGGGCCGTGAACCCAGAGCAGTTGAGAACCACAGATCTAAAGAGAATGTGTGCGCACTCATACTAATGACTCTACAATCCAACAGGGTCCAAAGTCAAAAGTAAAGAGTGACACAACAGCCCTATGAACTCTACTTCTTTCGAACACTTACAACACTAAGTGTTTCGAACTAACTCTTCCTAATGTTAAAGGTGCAGTGTGTAAGATTTGGTGACATCTAGAGGTGAAGTTGCATGTTGTATCCTTCACCTCGCCCTCACCCTTCTATGCATGCGGGAGAACCTATGGTAGACTTCAGTTGTCATTAAAGCTCAAAAGATGTTTAGTATGTTCACTCCGGGCTACTGTAAAATCATGGCGGCGAGGGAGAGGACCCGCTTCTGATGTAAATATACTTTAATGGTCTCATTTAATGGGTAATGGGAAAGACAAAACATTTAGGAGATTATACATTCATGAAGATGTTGGTATATAATTGTTTTGTGATATTTTTAGAAGTGACAAAAATGACTTGAAATCTAACACACTGCACCTTTAGATAACTTCCAGTAAACAACGTTGATCCAAGAAGAGTGGAGTTACGTGAGACAGTGAAATCATGTTTAGTGCAAATACACAGGTCAACAAAACATCTTCCGTCAACCTGCAACATGGATTTAAAGGCAACGAACCAATGACGGGGAACCGACCACAAAGCAGGCTGGTGCAGAAAAACCCCAGGAAGCAGAGACGCGTCTCTGTGAGAAGTGAATCAAACACCGTCCCCTGGGGATTGAACCATCAACTCTAACATCATGTAGTTC
The DNA here is from genome assembly GCA_016785325.1 of Chascanopsetta lugubris. NCBI lineage: Eukaryota > Metazoa > Chordata > Actinopteri > Pleuronectiformes > Bothidae > Chascanopsetta > Chascanopsetta lugubris. Next base: position 20,678 of record JAFBJT010106987.1, on the reverse strand, counting down.
CTGAGATCTCTGTCTTATCTTCTCTTTCTTCAGAATGGGACGTTTTAGATTCACAGGCCTTTTGTTTAACATCTTGCAGGCTGGTTGAAGAACATCTGCCCTGAGGGTCCTATCTCCCACTCTGCTCTGCCTCCTCCTCCTGCCTCTTCTTCTCTGGTGTCTCCACAGACTGATCACACAACTCCTGGTCTCTGTCAGGCGAAGAGAAGTCGCTGGCGGTGAGCAGCGAGTCCGCCTCCGGTGCGGGTGGAGATGCGACGCTCTCTGTCCTCTTCTCATCGGCCAATCCCAACGAGCCGGTCTCACTCAGGGAGTCGCAACTGGTCCCGGAACGTCGGAATAACCTCTGACCTGACAGGAAATGGAGGAGACAGGAAGTGAATGAGTGTTGATGTGTTACACAGTGACACGTAATACTGCACATGTAGTTCATGCAGACATGTTAGGGCCGAGGGGTGACATCCGGTGCAGACGGATGAGGCACAATAGGAACTTGCAGTTTATGGGTTGGCCAGTGGGGGCAAATCCCCATAGACTCTCATGTTAAAATGATCAACTTCAGAGGTGAATGGAACATGTTTAAAGTCTGGTACAAACAAACCAAACAACGGTTTTGGTCTCAATTAGTCACATGTGTTACCATGACAACTGAACGTGGGATGATTTTTAAATTTTTTTTAAATGATGTCATTTTGTTCTTGCAGCCCTTGTTTGGGGGTTCTTGTAGCTCGTTCTTTGACACATCATCTGGGCAGAACTTTGTTCTTGTCCTTGTGTCTGACAGCTGTTGTATGATTGGTCAGAAATGTGTGTGAAGTATGTTATGTCCTGGCCAGAAAGAACTTGGTTCTTGTTCTCGCATCCCAGGGAGCAAAAACAAAGTTCTCTGCTCTTGCAGAGTATGTATTGACCTTTAAGCATTGGCAAGATGGCAAACGAGGGACTCCAACCCCCAATTTGCTTCAAAAGCACTCTACAGAAACTAGCGGGTGACGTCACAGATGCTATGTCCATCTTTATATACAGTCTATGGTTCGGGCAGGGGTGTCAAACATAAGGCCCAGAGGTAAAAATCGGTCCGATCTGGCCCTGCGAGATGATTTTGAAATGTGTGAAAATTACAGTGCAGACATGCAGACATGCAAACTATGCCGGGACACTAGGGGGGGGGCCTGTGCAACTTGGTATTAGTGAGTTTGAATGAAGAAGAGGAGGAGAAGGGTGTCTATGGTTTGATGTGAGTGATTGATGTAGCGGTGTTATGCTACGATTTTACTGGTCCGGCCCACTTAAAGGTACAGGGAGGGATTTTTTCAGTGATGTCAAAATATAAATTGGATTGTTCAAAACTATGTTTTATCACATGTGTAATGAACCCAAGACAAAAACCAAAGTGTTACTTTAATAAGTAAGATAAACAGTTAAAAATACATTTGTCATGGATGACCACCATAAAAGCCGTGGCTATGTATTTTCTGGTATAGACACCATGACAGTATAAGAGACGTGCAGGGACACGAGACTTCAGTGACCGAGTTTCTGAGTTTCTGCGCATGCGCATTGGCTCTTTTTCTTTGGCACCGCACAAACAAGAGGACAACAACATGGGAGCCTGTTGTAATTCATTCGAGGATTCCCTCGGGAATAAATCCCAATGCAGGACCACCTGTGTGCTGCTGGAGGCCCATGCTTACTCAGTATCTGCCAGACACCAGACTCAGTATCTGCCAGACTACACCGGAAGTGGAGACGTATTGAGGCGAGACGGCCTAGCAACCGGCAACGGAACAAATCATGGGTCCACATTGGAAAAGCTTTCCCGCGTTGGAGAACTCTGATGAGAAAAAATGACTTTGCTGCTGACGCAGAATTTGGCACTGTCCTGCTGAAGAGGTCAGGTGCCATTCAGAAACAACAACACTGAAAATGAAACTAGCTAACTAGCTAAAAGTCATGCTAATATAGCTTGTGAACAAATGTACAAGACGGCCGGTATGCTAGCATAGCATGTGTAATTGACTTTCTAATGCATTCTGTGTGGTCGCGTTTGTTTATTACGCATTTCCTTCCACAGTAGAGTGAGTTATGATGCAGTAAAAGAAAACATTGGTTATTTCATTTTTTAATATTTCATTCAAAGCCAATCTGTATAGACTCAGCCTCATTTACTTTGTTTCTTTGCATCCTCCTATACACACATTCTTTGTTTTTCTTTACATTGTTGTCTTCTGTTTTTGTTAGTTATTGTCATTGGACTGATGTTATTATTGAAAATGTTTTTTCATTTTTTCCAGATGTGTCCAGAAGAAGGTCAGAGGTACAAAAAGCCTTCAGTCTTCAGCAAAGGTAACAGTTCATTTTATATCTTGTACTATATTATCATTATTATTACTAATGAGTAATTGGAGTGTTTTCAGCAGGACCTCAATTCCATGGAGCTGGAGATGAGATAGGACTTTACATGCGTCATTGTTCTGTTACTGTGTTTTTCTGTCATTTCATAAATAAATCTATGAAGTGATTTCAAAATAATAACAGCTCATCTCTTTTTCTTTATTGATATTTAGTAGAACAACAGTTGAATGAGTACAAATGATAAACAAAAATGTATGTGCATGAAATGAACAGATATTCAAAGTAAATGATAGTAAAGACAACAGAAAATATATTTTTGATTTAAGTTTCCTAATCTTCCAGACACAGAAGCTGGAGATGACAGCTTCTGGTTTCCATGGAGACATGTTACCAGTAAATAAAATACAAATGAGTAAATAAGCTGAATAATGATTCACGACTCTCTAATATGTCCTAATACAGTGACGTCCTCATGTACTGTTGCTGAACATGTGAAAAACCTTCTTCAGTGCAGTACAGGGGGAAGTGTGATAATAATGGTGAGGTTTGCAGATTCCTGCTCCATGGATGTGCCCCTACAACTGCCAACAGTGGTATCCTGGCATTCCAGCAGAAAACGGGGCACCATGCCGGCGTGATGCTTCATTAGTGCATCTTGAATCAACATGGCTGCCTCTCCAGGAGTCGACCAGTCAGCTCCCTCAGATCTTCAAGGCTCATCTCTTTAATACGTCTCTGAAGACACATGTAAAACAGATAAGGCTTTAGTAGATGCATAATACTGTATGATATATATATATATGCACACACATGTATATATATATACACATATATAGACAAATACATATATAACAGTAGAACAAAAACAATATTAAATTGTAACTTATAACTTCTGCTTATAATCAACTAATTCTACACACCGATAATGAGCAGGTTTACATGTTAGGTTTACATACTCAAGAATTTATTGTCACTCTAGTTTTATAAGTGTGTTAAAAGCATGTGCTGATGAATTAAAAATAATCATTTGAATGGGGTTGGAAAAAGACAAAAAGAATAATGATGTTAGTAATTCACTCTATGAATAAAATAGTTTACACATATGGTGATAAAAACTCAGGAACAAACATGCATGTGCCTCCTGCTAACATCATACAGAAACTCTAGGAATAGAGTAAATTGCAAAAGTACTGAATAAACAAACCTGTGTTGCTTGCGTCGAGGTGCTGTGATCCAGGCTGTATCTACCTCATCTATCCCGGCGCAGCTCTGTAGCTTCCCCCGTCTCAGGCCTGCAGCACCGGCGTAGCATAGCAGCTAATGTTAGCCCAGCGGCTAACCGACAGTAGCTCAGCGATCAGATCACGATCAATATAAAAAAACAAACGCAGATGCCACGACGCTGCAACGATAACCAGAGTGTCTATTGATGTTTATAGACTTTAGTAATATTGTAAATATACTAATATAAAAGAACTTGGCTGCTTGAGGCTGTTGAAGCCATGAGGCAGTCATTGCGTTAGGCCAGGGGTCACCAACGCGTTGCCTGCGGGCACCAGGTCACCCGCAGGGACCACCTCAGGGGCCCGTGGGCCGGTTCCAAAAATAGCACTAGTCGCCAATGAGCTCCGCCTAAATTCTTATTTACTGCTCCTCCGCCTCCTCTGCACCGGAACAAACACTTCGTGAATAACATCAGTCATTATCAGAACAGAACTTTATTATTTTCTGAAGAGCTTTCTGTGTGCACGCTCATGTCTCTCTCTCTTGCTCTCTCTCTCGCTCTGTGTGTGTGTGTTGTGTGTGTGTGTGTGTGTGTGTGTGTGTGTGTGTGTGTGTGTGTGTGTGTGTGTGTGTGTGCACGGTGTGATCCAGAGAGCGAAAGAGGGTAAATTAAACTGGGACAGACTAGAGACGTGCAAATGAGATAAATAACCTAAGTGCTTTACTTTGTTTAATAAAAGAACAAGGCGCAGACCCGTTCTATAGAAAAGGTAACCTTAAATTACGTCTGTTGTGACATGGCGCTTTATAGACAATGTATTAAATGCGTATAACTTGATCCTCCAGGGGGGCAGGGTGCAGTCATGGTAGGGGAAAAGAATAGAATGGTTTAGGAAACACTGGACATTATTCAAATTGAACAATTATTTTCTGATGCACGCTCTCTGTGCGCTGGTGTGAGC
>JAFBJT010106987.1:0-12131 GCA_016785325.1 Chascanopsetta lugubris | reverse complement strand
GGAGAAGCTGTTGTCGACCTCAGGTGTCGTTAAAACTCAGAGGATGTTTAGTACGTCCACTTTTACTACTGTAAAAACATGGCCGCCCCCGTAGAGAGGACCTGCTCCTCGTGTAAATATACATTAATGGGCTCATTTAAAGGTGCAGTGTGTAAGATTTTGGTCATTTTTGTCACTTCTAAAAATATTCCAAAACAAATTAATAATGATATTTTCATGAAATTATAATTATCCTTAAATGAGCCCGTTTATGTTTATTGACATGAGGAGGAGGCGTCCTCTCTATGGGGGCCGCCATGTTTGGACATATTAAACATCTTTTCACGACAACTGAAGTCCACCACCGGTTCTCCTGCATGCTCGGGAGGGTGAGGTGATGGATGCAACATGCAACTTCACCACTAGATGTCACCTAACCTTACTGCGCCTTTAATTGTAACGGGGGGGGGGGGACCCACCCAAAAACATTTCGGTGATGATACATTCATGAAGATGTTGGCATACAACTGTTTTGTAACAGTTAGAATCTTACAAATCTCACACACTGCAGCGTTTGAAACGTTCGTCCGAACTGAGCCTCAACAACCAATGAACCCTCTTTGCCTGAGGTGCCGTCTTGCATATGCGTAGCTGTTGGGGCCCTGAGCCCCCCTGCCACTAACCACTGCTTTCTCTTCTTACCCATCAGACCTTGCTCTTTGCTCCCCGCGGCGGGCCCACTCTCCGGCACCAGGTCTGTGCCACTGGCACCTGTTGCTGCTCCCAGCTTAAGCATCATTCACTAGGGCTCTGCTGAGCGAGAGCCGCTGAGTGAATGTGATCACTGACAAGCCTGTTCACTCCCACTGAAGCACACGCCTGACCCTTAACCCCCGCCCCCCCCAACCCCCCACCCAACACTCCCCCCACTGCATTTCAACCCTCCACCCCCTTGTTTCTCTGCACCCTTGTCGCGCCCCTCTCCACATTGTCGTACCCTCTGCCGTTGTGAGGTGTGTTTCGAGGAAACTCTTACCACGCAGTGTGTGTGTGTGTGTGTGTGTGTGTGTGTGTGTGTGTGTGTGTGTGTGTGTGTGTGTGTGTGTGTGTGTGTGTGTGTTTAAAAGACAACATTTTTCATTTGGGGCTGTTTCTTTAGATCATAAACAATAACACACGTTAGTATGATACACACAGTTATTTGTGATTCTCAACTGGTGGGTCGGGACCCAAAAGTGGGTTGCAGAAACCGTTTTCAGTGCTTTTATTTTGAAGAGGATCTTTTAATGCATTGGAGTGCCGCCTATTCACACTCCTTAACAGTAGGTGGCGATGATGCCTTGTAACCCACTACAACACTGACGACACTCAAATACAACCAACTGAGTGCAAAAGGGAATATTTCCCTCTCTAGCGTCGCCACCTGCTGGTTGTTTTTGTTTATCATTAAATTGACTCATTTGTGTGATATTCCGTGTTATCTCAGGTTCAAACTGCTCCATCTGTTCATCGATACATTTGAGTAGTTGATCCTTGATTTGGGTCGCGGCCCGGGTCCCTAGGCCAGACCAGTTGAGAACCACTGCCGTATACTATATCACAGTGGTGGGCACAGTTTCAGCCTCCACTGTACAGATGCCTGGAAACTCTCAGGGCTCAATTCTATTTCTTTTTTCAAACCTGGTAAATGGTCTTTATTTATTCAGCACTTTATTAAGTCTTCATTTATTAAGACCTCTCTAAAAGTGCTGCACAGCACAGTTTATATACTTTCACCCTGTCACTCAAACATCCAGACCCTGCTTCCATTTGCAACACATTGTATCTAGAAGTACATGGGACAATGTGGGGTTCAGTGTCTTGCACACCACAGCATGTGGAGTGGGGGGGGGGAATCAAACCCCCGACCCAATGGTCAGAGAACAGTTCTTCTACCCCCCCCCCCCCCCCCCCCCCGCCCCCACCCTCATCCACAGCTGCCATGGCTGTTGCATGACAATTTAATTTTTAATTTTTTTTTTTTAAGTGTCATTATATAGACTGTATGGAACAGGAGGTATAGGGGACACTGTCTCCATTTGTGGATGGTAACAGAAGTTGGACATTTCATTGGTTACAGGCTAGCTGAGCTTAAGTGGGTTTTTTTTTTCTTTTTTTTTTCTTTTTCTTCCATTAAAACATGATTTGAAGGCCACACAACATTATTGAGTGCATGTATCACATGTCTGTAATGCAAAGGCTGGAACTGAGGGTCTCTGCAGAATGGACCGTGTAGACAGAGAGGGGATGCTGCACCTGCAACCCACTCTCCAGCTCCGTCATTTTAGATTGTATTTATATCGGTATATGTTTTTAATTCCTCTACGTTGCACAGATAGATGAATGTGCTCAGTTCCATTTGGCAGGACGTCTGGCGCTTTGAGCCGATGAGCCCTGCTCAGTCACTGCTCAGGGAAACCTCGCTGCTCGCCAGTTGCAATTTCCACAGAACGCATCACTAACGAAGCTTACTCACTCTACTCAGCCAGTGCACTAAATGACAATTTGGGTGGAATCTGTTTTGCCTTGTATTTTAATCACCGGCCGAAAAGAAAGACCCTCTGTCAGTATTCATTTCCGATGGTAAACGATTCGGTCCGGTCGCTCTGCAACACTTAACTCTTCTGCCGCAGCTTTTAGAGTGTTAAGAAGTTAAAAGTGGCTTCGGCACAGACAAAATGAAAGAACATCTGCAACAGCAGGCAACAGTTTTTCTTAGTCACCAGCTAAGAACCTTAAAGGTGCAGTGTGTAAGATTTGGGGACATCTAGAGGTGAAGTTGCATGTTGTGTCCATCACCTCACCCTCACCCCTCTGAACATGCAGGGGAACCTACGGTCGGCTTCAGTTGTCATTAAAACTCAAAACATGGCGGCCCCCGTGGAGAGGACCCGCGCCTCGTGTAAATATACATTCATGTGCTCATTTAAGGGTCACGGAAAAAAAGAATACAGTTAGGTGAACATACATTCATGAAAATGTCAGCGTGTCGTTGTTGTGTAATATTTTTTAGAAGGTGACAAAAAACGACGGAAATCGTACACACTGCACCTTTAAGTGTCTAAACCTGCTCACGTGGGCTGTAACTGAAGGAGACAGGAGAGGTTGTCAAGTAAAGGACGAGTGGACTTGGTGGAGGAAGGCTTCGGTTGGTGCCTCCGTGCACTCGGCTCCGCCCCTCAGCTGCTTATAAGCAAACAACAGGAGCGAGTGTGAGATGCAGAGAGGTGTTTCCCTTCCACTGCTCAGCTCCGTCACAGAACAGGACTCAGACCACAGAGAGAGAGAGAAGGAACAAGGGGGAGGAGGAGGAGGAGGGGCGGGGGGCACACTGTCCAATTCAGCCAGAGACGTAACCATGCAGAAAGGTACGTGCAATTTGTTCTGGATTCAAACCGGCTAAGAGAGGAAGAAAAATAGGCGAGTTGTAGATTGTGATTTTGTGTTTCTCGCTGCTGGTGATTTCCTGGAATCATCGTCGATATGTTCAGCTCTTTTCGGTACATCTGTGTCTCAGCAGGAGCAGGCAGGAGACCTTCTACGTGTTGTGGCAGCATGTGGGTTTATAGGTGGGAAACATTGTTTCCAGGGAAACATTACTGAAAATTAAATGAGCAAATTTGGCAAATTTGGCAGATTTTTTTTTTGGGTCTGTCTTTTCCCCTCCCGGGCCTGATTTCTTGAAAGGTTCTACCGTCAGCGGTCGGTTGTTTCAAGCCAAGCCTTCTCCACTTGTCGTCTCTTATTTGAGCGGCAGATGAGCCGACTGAGCCCCGGCTCGTCAGTTTGCCTCATCCTCGTCGTAGCTGCGCTGTCGCAGAGAGCAAACCTGTCACCGGAGAGACGGCGCAGCTCCTCCGGCTTCTCTGCCAACGCTGATGGATCTGATGGATCCGATGATCGTCCCGGAGAAGTGGATTTGGTGTAAACAAAAATGAATCGGTGGTTTATTAGTGAAGAGCGCAAACACTGCTGAAGTGAAGATGTATTATTTTTTTCCGCAAACCCCGTACACCGTCGTTGCGCTGGTATTCTGAGGAAGCGCGTCTGCAGGACTTTTGTTTTGCGTTCAGGTGATTGCTGAAAATAAGCTCTGTCGCAAACACACTCACGTTTTGCTCTTCAGGATCATCTTCACCGACATCAACCCGACGACTGGTCTTCGTATGCGGTCGTTAGTGTAAATGTAATAGTTTGAATTACATGCTGTCATTTTCATTCATTCCTAATTGTCTGAATGTTGTCTTTTTCCCCCCATCACCCTTAAATGAGCCCATCAACGTATATTTACATGAGGTGTGTGTGGGGGGGGGGGGTCCTCTCTACGGGGGCCGCCATGTTTTCGCAGTAGTAAAAAGTGGACGTACTAAACATCTTTAGGGTTTTATTGACAACTGAAGTCCACCACAGGTTCTCCTGCATGTTCAGAAGGGTGAGGTGATTGGATACAACCTGTAACGTCACCTCTAGAGGTCACCAAATCTCACGCACTGCACCTTTCGGAAGGAGACTTGGAGTTTAGGCCGTCATGCAGCACTCTGTTCCCTCTACACAACACCATTCATCTGTTATGATATATATGTACATATATATATATATATATATACTGTATGTATATATTGTATATACATATATATAAAGTATATATATATGTAAATGTATATATGCAAGAACAATATTTGAAGTGCACAGATTCTTGAGCCTCTGTCCTTTGTTTATCAGTGGTGATGAATGGACACATATTCCTCGTGGACCAGGAGGCGCTCTCAGTTTGAGCAGCGCCGTTAGGTCGACCTCACCTCCGCGGAGTCTCTGGGCTTGTGCTCAGATCCGTTTGCGCCTTGTCTTCCAGAGTACGGGCGCTTCGAGGCCAAAATCCATGACCTGCGGGAGCAGATGATGAACCACAGCATGAGCTCTGGCTCGGGATCCCTGCGGACCAATCAGAAGCGATCGCTCTACGTGAGGTCGGTGTGTCGCAGTCTGCCCGAGTTGAGCCGCGAGCCCTCGGAAGCATCGCGCGTGTGTGTGACTAACGACGGCCACGTCTCTCCCTCTGAATCAGAGCTCTGTTTGACTACGAGAAGTCGAAGGACAGCGGCCTTCCCAGCCAGGGGCTGAGCTTCAGGTACGGGGACATCCTCCACGTCATCAACGCCTCCGACGACGAGTGGTGGCAGGCTCGCCGCGTCACCCCACACGGAGACAGCGAGGAGATGGGCGTCATCCCCAGTAAGAGACGGTGAGCAGGAGACACATCTCTATTTTGTTTTTTCCGTGCCGAGGATACCTCCAGGTGGTTTGGATAGAGGAGAGTAGACCGTGTTTATTGATCCCACGTGTTACGGCAGCGCACAGTCACATTTTATGTCAAAGCGTCCATGGAAAAAGCCAGAGGGGGATGTGCCATACGGACGTGCAATTGGAAAAGTAAGGATCATGATGATAAATAAAGATGCAAAGATGTGCAAAGAAAAACGAAATGACATGAAAGTAAAAGTAACCCGGGGATGATTGGACAGTAAAGTGGTATAATCTGGGATGCTTTTAAGACCAATATGAATTGATGATTCCTAATAAAGACACTGACTTTGGAGAAAGGGTCTCTGGGATTAAGAAGCATCAGCTTTTTTTTTTAATGCGTCTTTACTTATTCTTAAAGTGCCTTTTTTTTTACGATGAGACATTATCGAGGTCGGTCCCGGGGTCCTTACACCCTCCGCATGTCGAGCTGTGCAGTCACACATTGATAACCTCCGCTGGGGAAAGCTACAGCTTTGTGCATCATAGTGAAATATGAGCGCAGCGTCTGGATGACCCCCACTTGGAGTGACGGTCCTACTTTGCGCACGATAAACAACGGCGCATTTTTTTTTTTAAAGGTTGAGTAAATGTCACAAAGGACACTTTCTTCTTTTTTTATGAGGCAAAGTTAGTCAACGATTCCCATCAGCCCGACATGTGAAGATCTGGAAACTATGTAAATGCACGTGAAGAGTGGTTTTTCAGCCGAGTCCCGCGTCATCGGCGTTGTGCACCGGGACTGACGAGGCTCTTTTCTCCGCAGGGTGGAGAGGAAAGAGCGGGCACGTCTGAAGACTGTGAAATTCAATGCCAGGCCGGGGTCGTTTGACTCCAAAGGGGTGAGTGACTTTGTGAGAGTTGCGCAGTGGCAGTTTACTTCAGCGTGTTCATTGGATGATTCGTGGCACAGCGGAGATGCACGGGGAACTTCCCCTGCCAGGGAAAAGCCCTTTTTCACTCTGTGGTCGTAGCACGGCCTCCTGTGCCGCCACCGTCCGGTGTGTGAGGCTCAGCCCGGCTTCTGAGCTCCCTTCATAAGTTCTCACTCTGAAAAGAGAGACGTTTTTTTTTTTTTTTATTGCCTCAAGCCATTTTCCCACCATGTCCATCACATGCCAGCATGTCGTCACGAACCCACCCATCGAAGGCATCGCGCTCCCACACAGGCCTCTTTTAAAAAATTTTTTTTTTAAAGGTTAAGTAAATGTCAAAAAGGACACTTTCCTCTTTTTCTATGAGCCAAAGTGAGTCAATGATTCCCATCAGCCCGACGTGTGAAGATCTGGAAACTATGTAAATGCATTCGAGTATTTTCTTGCCAATGACACAGAATCACATTCATTGTCTGGAGTCTCATCCTCTTCAGTTCCATCTCCTCTGTTGTTCTATCGTTGCATGTTTCTTCACTACGACTCCACCTCAGTTATGTTACGTCTTTAAAAGCATGTACCCGCTTCTCTCACCTCGCTTTTACTTTAAATGCCTCGGTTGCAACTGTGGTATGTCAAGAAGTAAAACCTGCTCTGACAGGAACAGGAAACACAAATGATGTCTGGTTTTAATTCGGTGTCTATTTCCTCTAAAATGCCTGAAAAGCAAATAAACTGAATCAAGTTATTTGGGGGCCGTGTAATTCCAGGTCACACAAGTTGAGCAAAGTCGATACCGAACATAAACTAAAGCTGTGACTTGTTTTCAACGTTGCATTGTTTTCAAGCAGAGCATAAAATCAAAAGAATGCAGTTATCACATTGGCCATGAGATGAAAGTCGGAGAAAGCTCATTGTTTTGAATTCTCATTTAGTGACATTGATCAGATTATATGAGACAATCATGTAGTTTGGTGTGAAATATCCATTATTTCAGCTGGCAGGAATTAAACCCATTTTTTTGATGATTTCATAAATCCCCACTGATGATACCTAACGGTCTAAACCCAAACGAGTCAAGTCGGAGAGAGAGAGATAAGAATAGCACCTTCGCCACACGAGTGATCAGGTAGAGTAATAATAATAATGGAACAGAGCCGACTTTGACCGAAGCTGGGTCCGAATCGAAACGCCAAAGAAACCACCCTCACCTTCTTGACCTCCCACCGTCTGCACACGGTTGTTTTGTCTGCATGAATGTGACATGTTCCTGTTTGCCACCTGCTTTCTCTCCCCTCACAGTCATTCAATGACAAACGTAAAAAGAGTTTCATCTTTACGCGAAAGTTCCCGTTCTACAAGAACAAAGAGGGTGAGCAGGATGGCAGTGATTCGGACCGTAAGTAAGCTCACAGTCACACACGTACGCACACGGCCCGGGGGCTAAACCTCTTAGCGGGGCGTCTCGCTCTTTCAAGGCTCCGGGTTCGAGGCCCTCCTCCCTCCTCCCTCCTCCCTCTCCTCCTCCTCCCTCCTCCTCCCTCCTCCTCCTCCTCCTCCTCTTCCTCCCGTCGTGTTTTCGCGTACGGTCTCAGTCACAGACGCTGTGGCTCGGGTGCTGATCAGCCCGTGGGGGAGCGGCCAAGTCGGCGCCGTTCAATTCTCTAAGATTCGCTCCCATATGGCGAAGTCCTGCGACCCAGTTCTCCTTCTGGGCTCGGGGGGGGGCCTAAGTTTTTCCCTCCACGCTTGATTTTGGCTCCCCCTGCTGGCTGTTCAGTGTCCGCGCAGGGGACCCGTTTTTTGGGGGGGGGAGCCCCCCCCCCCCACACCCCCGCCACGACCTTTTTTGCTTATGTTTGCGGCTTTGTCCTCCTTCCTGTCTTTTCTTCTGCTCTGGCTCACGGTGGATGGCCAATAGGACATCCTGGGGATAGGTGATGATGGGTATGGGACAAAGACGTTCAGTAAGTTGGCCCGACACTCTCCTCTTCTCCGTCTGCCACGCGGATCTGCTTTTCGTCGTCTGCATGGTGGCATGCTGCATGCGGCGCATTTGGGTTTGTAGAGAGCGCAGCTCCGTCTCCTGCCGCTCGGCTCCAGCTGTGGATCGCGGCGGAACGTTTGAATCGTCGCAGAACTGAATGTATCGTAACGATTCTTTGATTCACTCGCAAAGGCAGGACGAACATTTAGACGAGGGCAATACATTGGATTTGTCGGGAGACGTCGGCCGATCCACTTACACAGACGAGGTTGTACAGTTAAAGGTGCAATGTGTACGATTTCGGTCATTTTTGTCACTTCTCAAAAAAAATCAAAAAACAAAAAAAAAAATACTACAAAACTATAACATGCTGACATTTTCGTGCATTTATTGTCCGAAAGTTTTCTTTTTACAACATGCAACATGCATATTGCATACAGCCTCTCCTCTGGATGTCACCATATATTACACACCGCACCTTTAATGTATATACTTGTTAGTGCTGGAGAGATTGCTGGTCAGTCAAATGTCAGTGTTGCCCAGCTGTTTGTTCGATGAGAGGAAAAGCAGCACATTCTTCTCAGTGGCCTCTCACGTGCTGGTTCATGGGCCTCCAGGAAGAGGTCTGTGTGTGTTGGACTTTCCAATCCCACTCTCCCACTCTGCAGAGACGGTTCATGTAGTGATTCGACCCATGACCGGGCCCCGTCCTTCCGTGTTGAAATGTAAAGCATGTTTTTGCACGATGACCGTCTTCGCATGCGATGGTGTCCGTTTGAATGCGGATTGTGGAGCAGAGCAGCCGTTGAGTCCGTTCATGACGTGTTTAATACTGGAAACATCTCAAAATACCACACGCGTCCTCTAGTTTGTATCAAAGAGCCTACTCAGGATTTTCACTCGCTGAATACGTAACGCGTTATTGCACTCGAAGGCACAGTGTGATTTTTGTGCCATCTGGTGGTGAAGTTGAGAGCTGCAGCTGAATGTCACTTCTCAGCCTTTCCCTTTCCACCATGCAGACTAACGCATGGTTGCCTTTAGTTTTATTCAAACTCAAAAGGCCTGATCCTGATGGGAATATGAAGAGCTCTTTGCGAGGTAATGCAAACACCGATTCACACAGATAAATAGACAGACGGACAAAGTAGGTATCAACTGCGCAAATAACAAGGAATACACACGTGATCCAGAGAATATGAACGAAATGCTGCAGTCGTCAACATACTTTGCATAAAGTGCAGATTAAAAAAATAGAGTAAGGTGCAAAGAGACACGTCGGTTCGATCCAGTCTGGTGTTTTTTTTGACAAAGCAGATCGGTTCGAGAATTGAAAAGCACCGACTTCCTCTAGTTGTACTTTAGTCCGCCCACGTTTTTTGATGGAGGAGTGAGATGTGTTGTCCACATGGAATGAACCGCACGGTCAGCGTTCTGTCCTCCCGCGGGGCGACGAGCTCAGAGCCCACTACAGACTTTTTCTGAGTCGGCTTTCTGTTTGCGCCCTCCGCCCTGACGCCAGCCCCTCGATGCGCCGCCGCGGCAAAGGCAGCGGCGCTTCGCGACGACAACAACACCGATGGAACACTGGCGACACCTTTGCCTCAGGCCTCCGCGTTAGTGGCCGGTCAGTCGGACCCCCGGGGCATTGGCCCCACCTCGACGTCCTCCGTTTTTAGGAGGCGTTCAGCCGCAGACGCTTCAGACGCGAGACAGTTGAGGGCGATCGATCGATGGAGTCGGTGCAGAATCAGACACATTCACTCTTCTGTGCTGTCTTGCATGTGGCTTCAACAAAAGCATGCGACCTGTGTGAATCATCAGTCTTTGTCCAAATGCGATGATGATGATGATGATGATGATGACATTTGACTGTGTTTCTCACCCAGGGAGTCAGGACGAGGTGATTCTTTCATATGAGCCCGTGATGCGGCAAGAGAGTAAGTCGCCATTTCTCAGTAAATGTACGAGCAAAGGCAAACGTCTGTCGCAGCCCCTTTTTCTCTGCGTGAGGCGAAAACGATCCGATGCTAAAAAGTATTCATGAAAAAAAAAGGTACGCTCAGAATTCTGACTAAGTAAAGGCCTCTAGTTTGGGGGAAAGCAGTGTAGCTGCAGGGAAGAGGGGCTCAACTTTGATGGACACCATCAATTGACCAGTGCCGACATGCGGAGTCAGACCGGAGTCAGACCGGAGTCAGACCAGAGTCAGACCGGAGTCAAAGATTTGATTACTTGACTCCAAAAGATCAATGAAGACCTGAAACCTGACACAGACGTAAACAGCAGTGACTCATGACTTGTCTTAGACTTTACACTCTGACCTTGAGAAGACTGTGTTATCTACAATCAGCCATGAAACAGTCCCCCCCCCCGCCCCCCCCCTCACGCTAGGAGTGTATTTTCCCAGTGTATCTGAGTCAATCTCAAAGCATTTAAACCAAATTGGCAGACATTGGATCAGTAAGCAAAGTCCATCAGAACCATCGTGACTTTAGCGCATCGTTGTCCAGTCGGACTGCAGTCGGTAAGAGTGACCTCCGGGGGCAGACTCGTGCGTTTGCATCGTTGCTCTATAGTTGCATACGATTCTTAAGATGCACCTTTGTGAACAGCTGCATCTCACCGAAACCCATTCTGCTGTTCTCTCCCCCCCCCTCTCTCTCTCCCTCCCTCTCTCTCTCTCTCTCTCTCTCTCCCTCTCTCCAGTTAATTATGCGCGACCTGTCATCATCCTCGGACCAATGAAGGACAGGATCAACGACGATCTGATATCGGAGTTTCCGGACAAATTTGGTTCTTGCGTCCCGCGTAAGTTGTGGCAGCAGAACTGAGCGCTATCGTCCCGGCGCCTCGTCCGAGGAGACGGATGTGACGTGATGCTGTGTGTGGAAGTGGTGTTTAGTCAACTGATGTGCTCACGTGCCATTTCATCACTTGTGCTTGTGATCACATTTACTGTCGTCAGTGGGTTGGTATCGTTGCAGAACAACAGCCAACATCCCAGATCCTCATCCCACCAGTGTTTCCTCGTATCTGTCGTCTTTCACCGTTTTATGGTTGAGTGGGAAAAACTTGGTAAATAACATCAAAGTGGTCAAAGTCTGTGTAACTGTCGAAGACATCAGCATGTGCAAAACATGCAGGCAATTGGAAATGTCCGTCCCCTCAACCTCATGGTGCATCAGTGGAACAGTAAGAAGCAAAGTAAGAATAAAAAAATGAAAAAATAAGAAAGAATATTTAAAAAAAAAAGAGCGAGCAAAATAAACAGAGCTAAAACCATCCAACTTGAATATCAAAGATAAAAGAGAATGGATCAATAACAAGACTCGAGGCACGGAACAGATAACAGAGAACTATGGGACCTGAGAAAATATAAAGAATACGAATGTAAACGTATGATGAATGATAAGCTTATTACAGGTTAAAGTGGGAGTTGTAGGGAACAGTTCTTGATGTACTTCAATTTGTACGAACTGAACTTCATCAGATTCAAAACAAACACCAGAACAGTGACACAGTAAAGTGTGTTGTGAGACACAGGATTTCTGTTCTGTGCAGATCAGAGAACCCAGAGCATCATCGCTTGAAGACAGTGAATTCTTCTTTAGGGTAACGTCGGAATAATCAACACGGATTTACATGTTCATTGAAATCAAATCGATTTGAAAAGAGACATTTTTGTGAGTCACATCATTTCTTTCCACTTTATTTTAAATCTTTTTTTTACATGTCACCCCTGATTAATCCCCACCCCCCCCCCTCCTCATCCCACCCTGTACCATGTGACCCACCGCTCATCAGCCAAAAAAATGTGTTTTATTTTGCATGTTATGATTTACTCATGTTTTATTTCGATTTACCTTTGGAACCTTATGAAGCTGCTAACACAGCGCACCGAGGTGAGTGGACACGCTGCCTGGTTGTCCTCCCGTAGAGACTCGTATCCC
>JAFBJT010106982.1:101460-124893 GCA_016785325.1 Chascanopsetta lugubris | reverse complement strand
TCATCCTCATCATCATCCTCATCATCATCACCATCATCACCATCTTCATCATCATCATCACCATCATCATCATCACCATCTTCATCATCACCATCCTCATCATCATCCTCCTCATCATCATCACCATCCTCATCATCATCATCCTCATCATCATCACCATCTTCATCATCATCATCCTCATCATCATCATCCTCATCATCCTCATCATCATCACCATCATCACCATCTTCATCATCACCATCCTCATCATCATCATCATCATCCTCATCCTCATCCTCATCACCATCATCACCATCTTCATCATCACCATCCTCATCATCATCACCATCATCACCATCTTCATCATCACCATCCTCATCATCATCATCATCATCCTCATCATCACCATCTTCATCATCACCATCCTCATCATCATCATCCTCATCATCATCACCATCCTCATCATCATCATCCTCATCTTCATCATCACCATCCTCATCATCATCACCATCATCACCATCTTCATCATCATCATCATCATCCTCATCATCACCATCATCATCATCACCATCCTCATCATCATCACCATCTTCATCACCATCATCATCATCATCCTCATCCTCATCACCATCCTCATCATCATCACCATCATCTTCATCACCATCCTCATCACCACCATCCTCACCACCATCATCATCATCATCATCATCTTCATCATCATCATCATCATTCTTAACCTCATCTTCATCACTATCCTCATCATCACCATCCTCATCATCACCATCTTCATCATCACCATCACCATCATCTTCATCATCACCATCCTCATCATCACCATCATCATCTTCATCATCATCATCATCATTCTTATCCTCATCTTCATCATCATTCTTATCATCATCATTCTTATCATCCTCATCTTCATCATCATCATCATCACCATCTTCATCGTCACCATCCTCATCCTCCTCAGCTCACTGCTCTTCTCTTCTGTTCTAATAAACTCAGGTGATGATGTCACTCACTCAGTCATAGAATCATAAACAGCCATTGGCTGTCTCTCCTGTCATGTGACTAATCATCACAGTGACTCAGCACAACTGAAGCTGACCAATCACAAACACGTCAGTCAGACACAATCAGCTCTAATGTACCTGAATCATCCAGGATGATGAAACATTGAAAATGCTGACTCACAGTTGGAACTGTACTGACTCATACCAGCGTTTTACAACGACACATCCCTCCCCCCACATTCTGGGGGCGGAGCTCTGCTACATGTTTACACACAGGAGGCGAATCCTGTCCCCGTCTCCTCAGTCGTATGTTTGAAGTATGTTGCTGTGCGCTGGAGAAAAGTATCAGAGAGAATGTGAGTGAAGCCTGGAACATCCTCCTCACGGGCCCTTTGAAGATCAGCTGCTGCATCCATTCATTCAACATTCCATCATCATCGTTTCATTTAGAGAAACATGTTGGTGACTCATCGAGTGCTTTGTGTTTGACGACACTTTGTCAAAACATTCTCATCCATTTGTCACGTCAATCAATCATAGACAAGCTTTTGGTTGGCTTTTTGAACCATTTCAGTGTTTTTCTTTTCCATTGGAACTCAGAGATTCCACTCATGTGGATCAGACTCAGCGCAAACCCACAACCGACCGAAATACTTTAGAACCAACAACCACACACTCTGACCTGTCAACCCTGCAAAACTCCACGCACAGTTAGACAAGTACTGCGCTGTCGAAAAACATCAAAGAGACAGGACTGTGTCATCACAGGGAGTACAGTACTACAGTACTGCAGTACCACAGTACCACAGTACTACAGTACTACAGTACTACAGTACCACAGTACTACAGTACCACAGTACTACAGTACTACAGTACTACAGTACCACAGTACTACAGTAGTAGTGTAGTCCAGTACTACTACTGTACTACAGTAGTAGTGTAGTCCAGCACTACTACTGTACTACAGTACAGTAGTAGTGCTGGACTACTGTACTACAGTAGTCCAGTACTACTACTGTACTACAGTAGTAGTACTGTACTACAGCACTACAGAGAAGAAGACTACTGTACTACAGTAGTCCAGTACTACTACTGTACTACAGTAGTAGTACTGTACTACAGCACTACAGAGAAGAAGCAGATATGAAGGGATGCGAGCTGCTGACCTCAGTGAGGTGGGGGTTGGGGTTGAAGCCACACTGGTGACAGACGGTGGAGCGGCACTGGGTGCAGGTGTTGAAGTGGGCCTGGTCCCCGGTGCCCAGGTCGGTGGTCTTACAGACGGGGCAGAGTTTGCTGCTGGGCATGGGGGCGATCTGAGGCACCGAGTACGGAGAGGTGGGGACGCTGCCTCTGTCCGGGGACACGGACGGAGACCTGCCCGTCCTGCTGCTGCCCACCTCCACCTGCAGACTCCTCCTGGACACGTGGCCCTGTTCTCCATGAGCTCCAGCCTGTGGGTGTGTGTCATGGGACGCTAACCGGTCCCCGGTCCCCTGACCCGTCTGGACCCCGGCTTTGGGTCCTGGATCTGCTGCTGGTGCTCTACAGGAGAGAGAGAGAAATCAAATATTGAATTTGGTAAAAAATCTTCCTCAATCTTACATACTGGAGCTTTAGAGGTTGTGAAGGGAAGTGAAAGCATCTGTGTTTTGGGTTCCTCAACATCTCCGTTTCATCTTTCTCTTCAGTCTGAACCAAGAAGAAACACAACACTGTTCCAGCTCCAGCTCTGATTTATTGATGTAACATATGAATATATAACAGCACTCCCCCTGCAGTGCGTTTGTAACAGTAGAGCTTCTCATGACGTCACAGTACGTCCCGATGATGTCACCCATCTTCTCTGATGGAACTGATGTGACACTGAGTATCAGGGTCAGTATCGGTGTCCAGATCATCATATATCATGCAGATGCTTTATGGACCCGATTGATTTGTATTTCAGTCCACTGGAGAAGAACTGGAGAGGAAATCAATCTTCTATCCACTTCCTCTCATTCAAAGGTCACAGCAGGAAACTGACCTTCATTTACATCCATTCTACAGAAACTCTGTCAATGTATGAAAACAACACCAACAGGTCTGTTTCCATCCAGCTCAACACACACAGACACATGAAGCTCCACCTGTGTCTGAGATCTGTCTCTCACTTCACCTCCGACACATCACAACACACTTCGGTGGTGTTTCAGGTCAGCACCGCTCCAACCTGCAGCTGTTTGGACCTCCAACCTGCAGCTGGTTGGACCTCCAACCTGCAGCTGTTTGGACCTCCAACCTGCAGCTGGTTGGAGCTCCAACCTGCAGCTGTTTGGACCTCCAACCTGCAGCTGGTTGGACCTCCAACCTGCAGCTGGTTGGACCTCCAACCTGCAGTGGACCTCCAACCTGCAGCTGGTTGGACCTCCAACCTGCAGCTGGTTGGACCTCCAACCTGCAGCTGGTTGGAGCTCCACTGGAAAGGTAGAAATATTACATCGATACAGAACTGAGACGGTTTCATTCAGAAGAAACTCTTCTATCTTCAGTCTCAGTTTGTGTTTCAACCAGTCCTCATCCGAGGAACCAGCTTTCAATTAGTCACATGAACTCTGTCACTCCCCTCCATCTCTCAAGCCCCCCACTCTGAGCCCCCCCTCACCACCCCACCCCCAGCACTCACAGTGACACATTTATGAGGCTCCTCAGTGAAACCAGAGAAATCATCATATAAAAGAATCATCGGGTTACATACGGCTCTTTAACGCCCCCAGAAGAAAGAGCCCAACACACACACACACACACACACACACACACACACACACACAGGTGTTGAATTAATGCCATTAATGTCATGAATGTAATATCAGATCGGGTTGGTGGGGGGGGGGGGGGCGGGGTTAGAGACTGAAGATAGAGACTAAATGCTATTACACATAATCTGAGGTGGGGGGCAGGGTGGGGATCTCTGCTATGAGATGTGCCCACTACAGCATCACAGTGGGTCTGGGTTCCGATCCCATCTCTCCTGCAGAGGGAAGGAACTCACGCACGCACACACACACACACACACACACACACACACACACACACACACACACACACACACACACACACACACACACACACACACACACACACACACACAGAAAAGGGTGATCCCTCTCGGCGAGTCTATGAATTTACTGTCATGTTCTGGGAATCGATCGTATGATGGAAGCTGTACCGGTTCATTCAGCGTCAGTGCATCATTACACATGAATCATTTATGAATTCGATATGATCGATATGAACCCGCCTGTGTACGAACATTCCTGATTCTGCGTAACAGACGTAGGGCGGAAGGTTCTCTATCGAATCCCCGCTGACAGACACAGAATACTGACGTGTTGCTCATTCTCCAGCGATCTTTACGCATTTAGTGGGATTCGAACCCCCGGTGCTGACCCCTGGGCGTGAAGCAGGAGGAGGTGGACGGTGAAGAGCAGGATCTCGAAATAAATAATTAAACACCCACTCGGGACTATCTCTCCACGCACTCGGTGGATCCTCCATCTCCGCTCCACAGCCTCCGCCCGCCACGCCACCGTGTCTCCGCCCTGATTGGCGCCCCGCTCCCGGTGCTGGCGGCTCCGAGCTATCGCGGCTACCTGTTAATCCCCGGCCCGGGTCCCGCCGCGCTTCCCCCGGCGGGCGCTCCGTTGCTCGGCTTCATGAGCTGTCCAGAGTCCGGTGGTGCTGAAATGGAAGCCGGAGCCCCCGCAGCAGGGACGGCGGCTCCGGCCTGCCCCGCCGGGGCCTCCCCCTCCATGCTGGCCTCGTTCCCCATCGCCTCGCTCGAGGTGTGGACGCGGAGAGACGGTGTCGTCGGTGCCGCTGCAGCTGCTGGTGGAGACTCGGGCGGAACTCAGCGCTGCTCCTCTTCCGCCATCATCACCTACAATTCAGCATCCTGCACGGAGCACGCGCGCTGACGGACGGGCCGCGGGAGCGCGCTGACGCAATGGGTGGGAACTCGGGTGGCCAGTGCGTGCGCGCTCACGATGTTCTACTTCGATCGAGTTCCTCTCAACACGCACAGACCTCATGACTGGGGACCACAGGGACCACAGGGACCCCCCCCCCTCCCCCAGGCCTCTGCTGTTTACACCCACTGTTATGTGTCTTTGCATCTTTGCATCTTACACCAGCGACCACACGCACTCAGATTGAATGGCTGCAGCGTGTAACATACATGACGAGCTGAATGATGGGCACAGCTCCGCTCCGTGTGGGTTCGGCTACTTTTCCTACAAAGTTTGATTTGCTTAAGGGGCAGTGGCAAGTCCCCTTAATACCCCGTGCATGTGAGATGAGTGCGTCTGTCACCCCTGATCATTTCTTTCAGGATGAGGCGATGCCCTTTGGCCCCAGAAATGCTGCAGCCACGTTTCAACGACTGATGATTCCAGTTCTGTGTGGTCTTCAAAACGGAGGTGTATCTGGATGCCATTGTGGCCTGTTGGGCGACACGGACCGAACATATCAAAGTGATAAACGACATCTTTGAACGCTCGCATGCATGAGTTTGGAAAGGTTGTGGTTCCCCATCTATGTAAACAGGTTGGACCCTGTTACTGCCAAAGTCCAGGCCATCTTAGATTGTCCAGCAGCTCCATCAGTTTCTTGGAATGGCTGGCTATTATAGAGCTTTTTGAGGGAACTCGGACAGTATTGTGGCTCCATTAACAAGCTTAGCGCCCAAACAGTGTTTTCAAAGCGCTTCCCTGCAGTCAACCTGTGCGAGCAGCACCCAACTTCACCAAACCATTCAAACTGGAAGTGGATGCCAGTGCACGAGGCGCAGGAGCAGGGCTCTGGCAGGAGGGCGCTCATGGTGTCGATCATCCGGTTTGCTATTTTTCAAAGAAATTCAAGACATACCAAGTCCGTTAGGGTACAACTGAAAAGGAAGCGGTGGTGTTACTGTATCGGTTCCGATCAGAACGAGCCTGTTCTCGGATCGTAACCTGCTCGTTTGTTTGAACCAGATGTGGAACAACAATCAGCGACTCGTGCGATTGTCTTTAATGCTCCAAGATGACATCATCAAGGTATACGAGGTTACGAAAAGGGTCACGGCCGATGCTCTATTGAGATCTTGTTAATCAAACATCTTACTCGGTGTAAGTAGGATGTTGGATCTGCAGGTGGGAGGAGCTATGACCCTGAGCTCATATTTGTGATGGAATGTTTGACCTGTCCTGCTCCTCCTCTCTGCCTGCTGAGCGTGTGTCTGGCACAGGTGAAGCCTGAAGATTGGACCATTTGAACGGAGTCCCGCCCTCAATAGGAAACCGATTGAGGAGGCCCACTATTTAAGCAGCCAGCAACCTCCACACTCTCCCTCTTCATCTCGTGTAAAAATCACTCGCGACAGAACATTGTTGTTGTAGAAACATCTGAACCAGTTTCATGGAATGACCTGATTGTTCATGTTGGAGCAGAATGTTCATGCATCAGAGCACCGTCTACTAACAGCTACAGTCTTATAAGTCATATAAACATATTATCATGGTTGGTTTGTGTTGTTTGACAGAATCATACATGACAGAACTCACCTGGACTGAAGCCACGAGTCACATGACGAGGTCACGACTGTTGAGTTTCACTCATACATCTGCTCTGATGGAGACGTGAGGGTGGAGGACATTTCTCTGCTCTGACTCCCACACAGGTCACCAGCAACACTCCACAGCTGAGAGAGAGAGAGAGAGAGAGAGAGGTTATTCTGAGATCATTCAAAGACATAAAGGAGACAGAGATGAAATATAAAACAAAGTGTTCAAACCTCAGGCACCATGGGATCAAAACTCTCATCTCATCCTTCTTTTCCAAGCGTGTGGGAACGTGGCGGAACCTTCAGAGAACCTTCAGTTCTTCTTCACACTCGGAGGGAGGAGGTCACGAAACCGACACTTAGAGCTTTGGCGTCACAACACAATCATTGAATGTCCTCTCAGCTTCCTCCGAGACACAGATCAACTTTCAGAAACACGATCTAATGATCAGAAACGTGATCAGGAACATTTATACGTCCATGACGGTACATTAAAAATGATGTCACCGTGGCTCGAACGGTCAGGTGACTAAAAATCCAAACAAACCAAGTTAATCTGGATTACAGTGACGTCCGTTCACAGCCTTTATTTGAATATGAATTGAAGACAATAAACACCAAGGACTGAATTCTTTGTTCAGCGGAGCCATAAACGCACACGTATGTACAAAACACACACATCACATGTTGCTGTTCACTCAGTCATTGATTCAGGTAGAAAAATAACTGAGGGGTTGGATTTTCTATGAGCAAAGGAAACACATGCAGTTAGACTCTGATGGTGACATCATCATTTTAAAATCGTCTGAAGAATGGGAGTAAAATTCATCTGGACCATCTGACTGTTGAGAGGCTGAAATGCTGAGGATGGATCAGACGTGACCTTTCAGTCCAAACACTCGGTGTTTGATTGGCAGCAGGAAGAGCTTCTGAGGATCCGTGTTCCTGCTCCTCTGTCCTGACCACAAGACTCATTCATCCAAACGCACTGAGGAGCATCAATGGGGACATGCTTATTCTGGAATATTTACAAAGTGTCTGTGCAACTGTGTTTGAGAGTCAAATGGAGGCACACACGCACACATACGTATATACACCAGAGCTAGAAGAGGTGATCAGATACCAGGTGGGTTTCACGATGAGGACGATCTGAGTCAAATTCAGAAGGAGAGCTCACGTGAAGAAGCTTCTTCTCTCTCGTGTGCGATCACTGACGTTTGGCTTTGTACGGTCGAGAGCGTTTCCTGCGGTCGGGCTTCCTCTGTTTGTGCAGGCGTCCGATACTGACGCCCTGACGCCGGCGCACAGAGATGTTCTGCTCCACCAGGCTCGCCAACATTCCTGCAGAGGTGGAGGGCGTGTGACCGTTTACATCTGCCTCTGAGCGTCCAGCTTCCGGCAGACAGTGTCTCAGGTGGCACTTCAAAGGCAGTCAAAATGTATTTTGAAGAAGAATGAGACATGAGATGAAAGTTTTACCTTCTTGGGCCAACATTGAAATAAAGGTGCAGATGAACTCGTCATAATTATGAGTTCTCCTCTGATCATCGATCTGAAAAAAGACAACAATCAGTGTCTCTTGAAGGAGAGTGGATTCATAGAAGCTGAACAAAGCTTACTTTATATTTCTTCCTCTTCTCCACCTCCTCCTTCAGATACACTTCATAATTGGCGATATCGGCCTCCACGCACTTGAGCAGAGCCAGCAGCTCCTGCAGGAAACACAGAGACATGACTGTCGAGATGTTTTGGAAACTCGGCTCCTTCGTTGGCAGCACAGGTCAAAGGTCAGGTGACGCAAAGGAAGCAGAGTGTGGAGGATAAGCACGTGAAGGTTCTTCATGAAGAACATGATGATTGCTGGTTCTGCACTTACTTTAGGTGAGTACTTATCTCCGGGGGGTTTGCTGCCTGCAGCGCTTTCCACAGCAGGAGGTTTCTCTTTGTCGGGTTTCACCTCAGCTTCTTCTTCTTCTTCCTTCACCTCCACAGATGATCCCGCCTCCTTCTTCTCGCCCTCCTTCTCTGCTTCTCCTGCTTTCTCTTCCTTTTTTATCTTCTCAGGAGAAGAGGGCAGCTTTGTGCCTTCAGCAGCACAATCTCCTGAACAGGTAACAAAGGAAACAACAAACCACTATAAAGACGACACCTGGATAAAAGACGTGAGCGTTACCACGGTAACCAGCCTCACAACCACTCGACTTTGAATGAAAAGTTCCTTCGGCTCTCTGCGAGCTTCCAGAGGTGGACCGTGTGTGATGGTCCAAGTGTTGACATGATGTCACTGAGTCACACATGAAGCGACAGGACAGTGGAACCACTGAGGTGAACTGACCTGATGCCGGCAGAGCGTGGATGACTCCGTCTTCCTGAAGGCGCAACAAAGCCACGCTGACAGAAGGACCCAGTTCTCTCACAGCGCGGTTGTGTCTGGAGTCCAGTCGGAGCATCTCATCCTCTCCAAACAGGACACGGGACAGATGCGACGCCACCGGGCTGGACGGGCGGGTGGCGGCCTGGGAGCGCGCGGGCGAGCGCAGCGGGGAGTTGAAGGCGCTGCCGATCTCCGAGGCGGTGTCGGTGCTTTCGTTGCTGGGCGTGGGGGAGGGCTGAGAGGCGGAGGTGATGCAGATGCCCCCCGTTCGTCCCTCCGTGCGCACCGACAGAGGAGTGTTCAGAGCATCTTTCCTCTGAGCCTCTTTCTTCAGTTTCTCAGCCAGGACACTCAGAGCGATCTGACTCTCCATCCCCGTCACCGCTCGGCCCGGACGCGAGCGCAGACCGGCTTTACGCCGGAACCTCAAGCAATCAAACCCAAAGACAGATGAGGCTCAGTTCTCCTTCCTCCCGTTTGTCAGATCACAGCAGCTCACCGATGATAACATGCGACCACAGACACATTCGCTAACCAACCTGTTTGAACCGCTGACTTCTTCCTCATCGTCCTCATAGTCGTCTTCATCATCAGAGTACGGAGGCTTCTGAGGCCCTGGGATCCGAGAGCGAGCCACTCCGGCGGCCAGATCCTCCTCCTCCTGCGGAGGAAACAACCCTCTGAAAGCGTCGAATCTTCTCTTCCATGACAACATGGATTCACTGTACCAACGTGTGACAGGGTGAATATAAAGACCACGGTCTTTGCCGACCTGCATAGGAGACTTGGCGTAGTTGTGGTTGTCCAGGAAGGCGGGAAGACGTTGAACGATGGGGTTTGAACCGGTGACCTGCTGAGGACCCCCCCCCGTGGGGCCAGCTGGTTTACTCATGACCTTAGAGCTTCCTGGAGGAGGAGCCTCCTTACGCTGAGCTCCCGTCTCCTCCACTGAATCTACAACAAGAGTCACTGGGTTTTGATGGCGATGGTTTCACACTTTCAGAGGATGAATGAAAGTACAGAACAGATTCTCCTGAAATACCTGGAGATGAGCGACCAGTGCCCTGAGGTGCCGCTGGCTCCGCCTCCGTCTCTCTCTTGATGGCCGTGCTGTCGTCAGGAGACGTCTCCTGCTGCTTCTTGTCATGGACCAGCTCGGGCTGCGTCAGGCGGATCATCTGCAATCATCACAACACATCAGATCGTCATCTACATACAATCAGATTGGCTCTTCTCTAATTCTTTCCATTTAGTCAAACTACATCACAATTTATTACCAGTATTACAAGCTAATGTTTCCCATGAAACGTTTGAATATCTGGGTAAATTCACACCTGAACTCTTCTCTTCTCTGTGTGTGAGGAGAACAGATAACCTGGAACCCTCCTCCTATATGACCCTGAGATCAACCTGGTGGCAGCTCCTCACCTTCTGCAGACCCTCCAGAACCGTCTGTCTGTTCCTCTTCAGAATTTCCAGTTTGGACTCGTACTTCACTCTGCGATCGGGAACCACCGCCATCAAGTTGAAGCGGATATCATGGTACGGCTCACTGGGAAGGACCAGAGAGGCAGCACGAGAGCAGGGCATCAGGTGTGTGTGTGTGTGTGTGTGTGTGTGTGTGGATGGTGAACTCATACTGCCAAAGCTAATTGCTTCAGGACTCACCCAGCAGTGGCCAGTCCAATCCTCTCCATGATAACCCGCCGAGCTTTATCAGTCCATTCCTCCTCCTCCCCCCAAGGACCTGCAACATGGAGTATTACTATGTGTAATATCACAATGTGTAGTATTACAATGTGTAGTATTACAATGTGTAGTATTACAATGTGTAGTATTACAATGTGTAGTATTACAATGTGTAGTATTACTATGTGTAATATCACAATGTGTAGTATTACAATGTGTAGTATTACAATGTGTAATATCACAATGTGTAGTATTACAATGTGTAGTATTACAATGTGTAGTATTACAATGTGTAATATCACAATGTGTAGTATTACAGTGTGTAGTATTACAATGTGTAATATCACAATGTGTAGTATTACAATGTGTAGTATTACAATGTGTAGTATTACAATGTGTAGTATTACAATGTGTAGTATTGAGTGTGTGAGTGCACCAGTGTGTTGTGTCTCGCACAGGTTGAGTGTGTGAGTGCACCAGTGTGTTGTGTCTCGCACAGGTTGAGTGTGTGAGTGCACGAGTGTGTTGTGTGTCTCATGTGTGAAACATGTGGCAGTGCTGCGAGTGAGGCCTGAGTCTCACCGTGGTCGATGGGATAGGCCTTGAGTCCATCCAGCTCAAACAGACGGTCTTTGATGGGCACGTAGCTCACAAAGTGAAAAGCCTCCATGGTTCGAACGGCACTGATTCCATTCTGTTTCTCTGGCAGGTGCCTGGGCTCCGGTCTCCATGGAAACACGGACAGAAACCTTAGACAACTGTTGAATGCACAAGGTCTGACACCACCTGGTTCAGCAGACCAATCACAGAAGATCAGAAAACATCGACTTACCTGGCATGGCTGTTGTGAGCTCTGGCAAGTTCTGGGGCATTTCCTATGGCATAACCTTTACTCTGAAAGTGAGCAGGGAACATGAGAGTGTTTGAAGACGTGTTATTTAAAGAGAACTTTTGATTTTTGAAAGAGTACAACATACATCTTACCTCTGGACTGAAGCCTTTGGTGAAAGCCTTCATGCGACTCAGAGTGGTGCCCAGCTCGACGCCGCTGCAGTTCAGAAGAACACTCAGCAGGGCGTGAGTGGCACATGAATTTGGGATTAGCTAGAATAAAGAAATGGCAGCACGGGGAAAATAAGAACACGGAAGTCAGAGCACTGAGAGACTTTGAGCAGCTCCGTAATTCATAGATACAGTTTCATAAAGAAGATTTTATTCAAATGTATATTTTCATGATCTGACACAGAGCCTGAGAACTCTGACTGTGGCCGGGGTTGTAATAAGTGATGAATGCCTCAGAAATAAGTTAATAATGGAACCAGAAAACAATCTTTTACAATGAAGATGAAGATGTGTTACTGTGGACTGCTGCAGGAAGTAGTCCTCAACCACGCACACATGTTCTCATATTATGAATCCAAATATACATAAGACTTCACAACAAGAACTGCACTGACATCGAAAGCCAAGAGACCTACCTGATGAGCAAAGAACATATCATTGACTATTTCCTCATCAATGACGGACGTCTCATCCACCAACGTGTTGACTTTCCTCCTGGATCGACGCTCTTCGATCCACTTGAAGAGGAAAATGAAGCCATAGACAGGACTGAAACAGAAAGGTGTTCGAATTCATTACGGTCAATGAGGCAGAAAGAGAAGGACATTTATCAATGTAAAGATAGACACGCTGACAGAGTTCCACACCTTGGACATTTGCTTTGAAGATCATAGATTTCCTCGACCTGGACACCCTTCACACCTGGTGAACGTTCACACATGTAGAGACGGCCGTCAGAAGACACTTCTCTGTGTTTGCTTTACTTTCAGAATTCATCTGTTTTAGAAAAGTCACTCACCAAAGTCCTCCACCAGCAGAGTGAACAGTCCTAACGGACAGGACATTCAGTTGTTACAAGAACAAAACATTTTTATAACCAAAGTCACTTTGCACACTAAAGGTCCAGTGTGTATATAGGTTGGTAAAAGGGTTTGATTTCCATTGGCAGAAATGTGACCAAATGCGAAGTAACCTGAATGATTTCATTGTTCATTTCTATTCTCTAGAACGAGCCTTACTATAAACACTGGTGGTGGGTCAACATGTTACGTCATCATACTTTACATAAGCTCAGAATGCACAAACCAAACACGTCAGGTCTTAACAATGACACGGGTCTTGATGGGTTTGATGGGTGAGGTCAATCTACGTCCCCATTTCTCTGTACGTCACCTTCTCACTCACCTTAAACATTCTGCTTGGCCATGTTTTATTCTTATTTTGGACTCAATTCGCTCTGGCTCTGGGTTTAATCAGTCAAATGTATTCATGAAGCGAACAGCCCTCCAGCCCATCTGCATGTGAGTTAGCCTGAGTTAGCTCGGTGTTGTGTCGACATGTCTCACCCGGGTCGCTCTCCAGCTCCAACCAGCCTTTGTTCATGTTTGTATCCGGGCTCAGCTGATCCGTTTCTACGAAGGTTTCAGGTCCATGTCAGGAGACGAACTCGGCACCGATGAGTCCATTCACAAGACGACAGCCCACAGCTCAATATAAACACAATAGACATAAGAGGCCGCGCACAATCGACGTCATCAAGACGAGACGAGCATCCGGCCAATTAACAGTAACTTCCTGTGAGATTACTCCCCTACGTGAATTCTTTAATAGAAATCTTATTTGTATAATAGAAATATTATTTGTATGAGATTTTATTTTTCCTTTGATCATATAGGTTTACTTTATTTACATTGTGAATTGTACATTGTTGTCATGGGTCTGTGGTTGAAGTCTGTGATACATCAGTATTTTATGGTAATGACATTGAGGTGCATGATTCGAAAACTTGAATGCATGCTCAAAAAAATCAACTTCCCTTGTATAATTGCGAAATAAGTAAATAAACACAACTATTTGAATGAAATCGAGTAGATATAATTCGGTGTAGTTACAACATATTACGAGTTTTTGTGCTTGTGATGTGTTGTGGGGTTTTCTATCAGTCCTCTTCCACATTCTGTCCTTTTGTAACTGGACTTCGGATCCATCAGAAAGATTATTAGTTTTATTTTTTACTTTTCTGGCGGGATTTTTCTTTTCGGGCCCGGAACCTTCCGTCGAGTGACCCGGGGAAGATATTTGTGGTAACGCTGGTTAAAAAAAGGAATTATTGTAATTTAGCAACGTTTATCTGTTGATTTGCATAAAGGCCCGGTGGTTGTCGGTGGACTGGTCGGTTATAATACGTCATACGACCCTGGTTCAGTGAAGAATAACAGCGCCCATCAAAGCAGGTGAGCTCCTTCACGCCGGTCTTTGAGTTCAACTGACGCGTCCTAGCTAGCTAGCCGCCGTCCGTGTTAGCTTTAGCATAGTGAGCGCTACACTTCCACCGAACTGGTCGGTCGGTATCTCCGTTACGACGGCCACCTGATCGGCCGCCTCTCCGGTGGAAGCTGCTCTCTTCTCCAGCTCCGGTGACCGCGAGCTCACCTCGTTCCGCTGCCACTGATGGACACAGAAGGTTGTGTGGCTTCGACGTCTGTATTTGCGTGTATTGTGTAAGTAGCTAACGTGTTGATGTGCTGACTCAGCTGTGGAAAACGATAGTATCCACATGCATCCTCTCGGGAAGCTCAGTCACGGTCAACAGCTGTTTGTTTGGTCTCTGAACAACAACAACAACAACAACAACAACAACACAAGCCCCTGGCTGCACAGTTAGCTTCATGCTACTTGCTAGCTGCTTCCATCTTCGGCCATTGGGAGGGAATGTTCCCACGGGTTATTTCATGTGTTACGCAAACTCCTTTTTATTCATCTGTATTTATCGTCAGCGCATCCTTCATCCATTCACTCAGGAATCTGCACACTGACGTCAGTGTATGACTGAGTGAGTCTGACCACAGCGAACTCAAGTGGACTAACCTGATCAAACGTAAACAAAGTACAGTATGTACTGTGTGTGTGAGACCGTTGTATTACATTTATTCATCATTGTGTAAAATCAGAACCACATGCTAACACTGATTAAAGGTTCAGTGTGTTGGATTTAGTGACACCATGTGGTGAAGTTGCAGCTGAGCATCACTCCCCTCATCCTTCTCCTGCTCGCCCATAGGAGAACCTATACCAGCATTCTTTTATTATTAAAACCTTAAATGTTATGAGCTGCTGTAAAACTGTGTTGGTGCAACATGGTGGCCTTCACTGAGAGGACCAGCCCCTGATTTCAAACCATTTCATCAATAAAACAATGCATGCACAGGCAATGACATAGTCGATGACACAGTCATAACTACTTATGATCATAATATATTACATTGCTGCCAGTGGACATGAAGAAGTCTAAACTTTGATTCATGGGTAGTTTTAGCATCTGAAGTTAAAGATGAAGTGATGTTTACTCCTCCAGGGCTCCTGATGACGGCGCGTAGGTAATACTGCCCACAGCCCCGCAGGACGCCATGTCTGAAGAGGCCGTTTCCGAAAGTGACCTGGAGCCCAGCCTTAACAGTGAAGAGGAGTATATGGACAATGAGGAGGAAGATGAAGAGGTGGAGGAAGATGAGGATGAAAATGATGGAGATGATGAAGATGACAGCGTTGGTGAGTGATATCTGAAAAATGTCCCTTTGCATTTTATTCTGATGGATTCTAATCAGACAAAGATGTTGAGCAGAGCTGAAGAAGTGATAATATTTTGTGGTGTGTTTATAAAAAGTCGGTGTTTGTGAAATGATCTTTGAAGTGAGATGATGTTCTCTCCTTCTTTAGATCGACCTGCGAGTGCCCAAGATGGAAGGGACTCTGCCTCGTCTACCTCTGGAGAGCCTTCGTCTGAGCCTCCATCTCAGCCTGCATCGTGCCCATCCTCCAGACCTCCTTCCAGACCCCCATCACGACCCCCATCCAGACCTCCTTCCAGCCCCCCATCTCAACCTCCAAACAACCCTGAGGGTACAAACAAGAGCAAACCCACCTCCAACAAAACCAAGAAACACAAAGCCTCTAAAGTAACCAAGTCCTCCAAGTCATCAAAAAGTTCCAAAACATCAAAGCCATCACATATGAGGAAAAACATCAGGTACATTCAGCTACATTATTGTACAAATGTTACAATATACTTCTGTCAATCAGTCTACATAGTAAAGTGTAACTGCTCACAGAAAGCTGCTGAAGGAGGATCAGCTGGAGGCCGGGACCAAGACGGCTCAGCAGGAGGAGCTGGAGAGGAGGAAACGTCTGGAGCAGCAGAGGAAGGACTTTCCCACACCAGCCTCAACTCTCCCAGACTCCCAACTAGGTGACTGTCACTGTCTGTCTCCATCTGTCCACCCGTTTACACCACTGTCCATCAATCCATCACCACTACAGAAAACAGTGTAATGAGTCTGTCCAAAAAAAAAGTATTTGTCCCTGAGGACAAAAATGGCCTCTTCCCAAAAACTGCCGTAAAAATAATATATACATTTTTTTTCTACTTTAAACGACCAAGTCTTCTTGAACTACTTCAACCTGAAATTTAGGTCAAACTTTATGCATATTTCTGAGATTTTAACCCTTTAAATATCAATTTGTTTACATAACTCCCATCGTTTTCTTACTGAAAAAACAAGATAATTTCCATAAACCACATTTCAAGTGGTATTTGATTATTATCATGAGGCCCTGACATGGGTCAATGATGAGTAGCAACGTTGATTTTCATGGATTGTCAGATTGAATGAACTACCTCTGCAAATCCCACATATGTCACTCAGTCCTGCCTTTGGAAGTAAAGGCTTGATACAAATGCTGTTCTTTGATCGCCTTTGTAGTTTTAGGAAATGAAACCTGTTTCGAAGCTTTCTCACTTCATTATGATATGAATGATGCGCCTGGAGCCCCCCGTCATCTCCTGGACCACGCCCATCCTCTGTTTGGCTTCAGCGGGATTGCCAGCTGTCTGGTCTCTGTACACCTGCTGTCTCTTGGAGTAGGATGCTTGGACATCACAGGTTGCCCATATTTAGATGGCAGTGTGGCCACATGGGTAGCACCCAGGAGGAATTATTGTCTAGAGGGAGGACCTGTCCTCTGGACTCAGTGGGAACAATGTCCCTTTTGTGACGACTGGGACACCAAAACAGTCGCGGTTGCCGTCCCTCCGATGAGACACTAAACTGAGGTCCCGACTCTGTGGATGTGAAAGTTCATCATTGGCCAAGAATAGGGGTGTGTTCCCAGTGTCGGGGCTACACCAACCAGGCTTTCTCCACCTGGCCACATACTCATCCCTCAATTCTGATTGGCCGAAATCACTTCCTCCCTCTCCACCTCCAACTGGTGTGTGGTGAGCATTCTGGAGCAAAATAGCTGCCGTGCATCACCCAGGTGGAGCTACACAGTGTTTGCCCTGCCGTTCTATTGGAGCCCTAACCCGAACCCGAACCCTTCTATACAGCGCCAGATCACAACAGATGTCATTCAACTTTATCTTTCCTTTAAAACAAGTCGACACTGTGTTCCTTCATTAAACAAAGTACAACGCTTCATGTTATGGATCTTATTTACACGTCGGCAAGTCATTTCTGTCTCTTCATGGTTGCGCGGATGCAGTTCTCCTCTCTCCTCAGTCTCAAATCAATGCACACGTGTGCACGCAGACACAGGAGCGCACCCCCCCCCCCGCCCCCCCGAGGCTGTAAACCTGGGGGAAACACTGCTACACATTCGTGGTTAAGGCGAGCCCACCCTTCTCTGTAAAGCGCTAGGTGCGTCATGACAGGAGCATTATAAATACAATCATTATGGGATGGACTTCCAAAAAAAACATTTTGGTCTCCCACAAACGGTGCAAACGGTACGATTCGGCAGCCAGAGGTTTGATCCCTGGACCTACACACTATGCCACTGCCCAAACCAGTGTCCCGGCTTCCAGCTCTGCACTGCTGCAGACTGATGAAATCCTGCAGCAAATCCTGGCCATGACAAACCTACATGGGAGGCGCTCAATCGCAGACTGGCCCGATGTGGACACAGAGGAACTGCGAGTTTTAGTCGGGCTTCGTGTTGACTGGTCAAAAAGGAATCAAACCTCAGCCTCTGGACTGAAATCAGGACGGAACGTTTGGCTACAATGACCCACAAGAGGTTTCACTACATCAGCCAAACAGTGCGATTCGATAAAAAGCTCTTCCAACCCTGACGCTGTGCAAGGTTGGATTGTGACAGTAGTTCATGATCTATAAGGATGGATCGTGGGACTTTGATGTGCTTCAATTTCTAACTTTAACTGATCAGGCAGTGGGCCCTGGATCATGGCGCTGAATAGTGATGGATCCAGGATCAAGATGGACTTATAACCACGGCTGCAGTTACCTGCATAAACTATCTGAGCTGCTGACGTATCTCACCTTTCTTAGTTCTTACTGTAGTGCTTGTCGGTTTCATGTCTGAATTTGTTTAGAATGTATTCTTGCCTTTCTAGAGAAAAGACTTACAAAGTTGGACATGGATCACACACACACACACACACACTTTTTTCCATACAGACCATAATCCAACATCGTTGTAGGGTCATAGCAGCCTTTCAGAAAACAGTAAAAATAGTGAAATTCTGCGGCATGCTTACAATGGTAAAAAGTAGCGCCACCTGGTGGCCAAATATAAAAATTGAAAATTGAAGCCAGGTGTCCAAAATGATGTCCTAACTTAAAGCATTGCGTTAGTTTATGTTAGGATAAATGGGAATCAAAAATAGCATTTTCAATGGGGCATTTTTTTGTCCTTGGGAACAAATGTGCATGTTTTCGCGTAGCGTAGCCATTTTAAGCTAATTTAAGAAACAGATAGGACCATTCTAAAATGTTCTAAAAATCAACAAAATAACAACATATGGTTTCGCAACAATATGTTCCAGTCTTGAATGCTAACCTTATTCCAGACCTATAATCTAAAGGCCATTCAAGATGTGAGCGCATGCTGACTTACTTCCATGTTTTAGAACTTCTTCTAACAGTACTCGGTTTCTCCATCTCCTTCCCACGTTCCACAGCAATGGACACAGCTGCCATCTTAGGAGAAGTGTCCCACTTGGTCCCCGCTCTCCTGAGCAAACAGGATGTGATCTGTCTGGACAGCAGTGGGGATGAAGATGAAAAAATGGAACCAGAGTTGCCTGCACTTGCTATAAGAGACGGTAAGATTCAGTGATTCGTATTTCTGTACAGTGCCTGTACAGAGGCGTGCTGAGCCCTCACACACTTGGTTCTCTTCCATCATAACCCAGACATCATTGAGCTCAGTTCAGGGGACGAGGGAACCCTGCAGATCAGCAGCGAGTCGGCCGATGAGGACGCCGACGGCTCCGGTGGATCGGAGGAGAGCAGCGGGGCTCACATCAACGACGCCCTGAACCTTCCTGACACTCAGGGTCGAGTGCTGGTGAACATCAACCACCCTGCGGAGGAGAAGGACATCTACCTGGCTCCACAGTTGGCCAGAGCTGTCAAACCCCACCAGGTAAACACAGCAGCAGCTCCTCTCTTCACCTGGCAACATGCAACCTCGCAGTCACACACGCCCACAGTGCTGCTTGTTCTCCGACAGATCGGAGGAATCCGCTTTCTCTACGATAACCTCATCGAGTCTCTGGAGCGATATAAGAGCAGCAGTGGCTTTGGCTGCATCCTGGCTCACAGCATGGGGTTAGGCAAGACGCTGCAGGTCATCTCCTTCATCGACATCCTACTGAGGAACACTGAAGCTCACACTGTGCTGGCTATTGTCCCAGTAAGTGTCGAAGGTCTTCTGAAGACAGTGATTGTCATCCGAGTACGAATGAACATCCAGGATCTTTTCTGTCTTTGTAAAGGTGAACACTCTTCAGAACTGGCTGTCTGAGTTTAATCTGTGGCTCCCATCTCATGAAGCTCTCTCCCCTGAAACCGACCCCACGCTCTTCGCTGGACGCTCATTCAAAGTTCACATCCTCAACGATGAGCACAAGTACAGAACACGTTGTCTTGCGTTTGCGTTTGTGTCGTTAAACTGAGCTGAGACTTATCCTGAACCTGTGACCTGCAGAACAACTCCGGCCAGAGCCAAGGTGGTGGAGGACTGGTCCAGAGATGGAGGCGTGTTGCTCATGGGTTACGAGATGTATCGTCTGCTCACCATGAAGAAGAGCTTCGTCATGGGCAAGAAGAGGAAATCCAAGAAGCCTGCGGGTCCCATCATCATCGACCTGGATGAAGAGGACAGACAACAGGAACTCATGAAAGGTCATTTCAGTGTCATGAAGCTCCCGGTGTAAAGTGTGTATGTGGAGTCCTGGGCTCAGTCCACCTGCGTCTGCCTCTCTTTCATCGTCAGGCATTGAAAAGTCCATCGCACGGCCTGGTCCAGATGTGGTGATCTGTGATGAGGGTCATCGCATTAAGAACTACCACGCCAGCACATCACAGGCCCTGAAGAACATCCGCTCCCGGAGGAGAGTGGTTCTGACCGGTTACCCCTTACAGAACAACCTGACCGAGTACTGGTGCATGGTGGACTTTGTCAGACCAGACTTTTTGGGCACACGTCAGGAGTTCAGCAACATGTTTGAGCGGCCCATTCTGAACGGGCAGTGCATGGACAGCACGCCTCATGATGTCCGCCTCATGCGCTACCGCAGCCACGTGCTCCACAGCCTGCTGGAGGGTTTTGTGCAGAGGTGAGATGTCAGGACATCAGCACGTGGAGGATCGCAGGCGTGAAGGATTCTTACATTTCCATGTTTGTGTTTCACAGACGAGGTCATGATGTTCTTCAGGACCAGCTCCCCTCCAAAGAGGAGCATGTGATCCTGGTGCGCCTGTCTCCGGTTCAGAGGGCGCTGTACACCGAGTTCATGAAGCGCTTCAGAGAGGCGGGAAACAGCGGCTGGCTCGGTCTCAACCCACTCAAAGCCTTTTGTGTTTGCTGCAAGGTGAGACTGCTTTCTACACTTCAATGTCCAACCCTGGATCTGTACTTTCAAAGTTTGATTCCTACCCATTCAAATGTTTTTAGATTTGAGTGAGTGGAGCTCATGGTTCAGCGTTCAGTTCATCTCGAGTGGTCTTTCTTCTTTGTTTTGAAGATCTGGAATCATCCTGACGTCCTGTACGAAGCCCTGCAGAAGGAGAACCAGGCCAATGAGCAGGACCTGGACTTGGATGACCTCACTTCAGGGGGTAACCCTCGATGCCCTGCCCCCGGCGCTGGCCTCAAAGCCAAAGCGTCCGACTCCAGCAACAGCAAAGTAAACAACACTTTGCCGCAGCTCAATGTCTCACAAGAGAGAGCCAATCAGGTCATCACGTACGAATGGGTACGTCATGACATTATCATATGAACTTCCAAAGCAAAAGATTTTCCATTTTCTTCTATTGACTCTGAGCGACCGTTTGTCTGTTCTCGTGTTACAGGCGAAAGACATCATGTCAAACTACCAAACAGGAGTTCTGCAGAACTCTGCTAAGATGGTTCTGCTCTTCCACTTGATCGATGAGAGTGTGAGACGAGGAGACAAGATCCTGGTGTTCAGGTGAGTCCACTGTCTGCTGAACCAGCAGGGAGACGGTTTGACTCCTCCCACAGACCATAAGAACTCAAGATAACTTATGTTTTGATGCTCATGTATCTTATGTTTAATGTATCATTTGTAAATATTTCAATCAGTTAGTGAAACAGAACTCGTCGTTATTTGCAATGATGAGAAACATCTCCAAAATACACTTTTCTAACCTCGTCCTGTGTCCATTGTCCCCGTCAGTCAAAGTTTGTCCACTCTGTCCGTCATCGAGGACTTCTTATCAAAGAGACCTGTGCCCGCAGACCTCACCTCCTCACACACCTCCCAAAACCAAAACTGGATCCGCAACCTCAATTACTACAGTGAGTGGTCCGATGAGTTCTTTCCTCTGTGGCGTTGGCAGCAGCTGATCTTTGAACACAGCACCACGACTCAGTCTGATTGGCTCAGGATGAGCTGTGGTGTCGAGAGCTTGATGGGTCTGTGTCTGCAGGACTGGACGGGAGCACGTCGGCCTCGGAGAGAGAGCGACTCATCAACCAGTTCAACGACCCCGAGAACACAGCAGCCTGGGTCTTCCTCCTCTCCACCAGGTCGGTGTCTCCGCTCCCAGTTGTGTGGTTGTGTCGAACCCACGGCAGCAGAGTGAGGCGAGTTCACGACTCTCTGTGTCTGCAGGGCCGGCTGCTTGGGAGTGAACCTGATCGGAGCCAACCGCGTGGTGGTGTTCGACGCCTCGTGGAACCCCTGTCATGACGCTCAGGCCGTGTGTCGAGTTTATCGCTACGGTCAAAGAAAAGCCTGCTACATCTACCGCCTGGTCTGTGACTTCACCCTGGAGAAGAAGATCTATGACAGACAGGTCTCCAAACAGGGCATGTCAGGTGAGGAGCTTCGTCAATATCCAGAGACCAGACGCAGACTGAAGCGCAAGTTCTAAACATCGTCTGTGTGTGTGTGAACACAGACCGTGTGGTGGATGACCTGAACCCAGTGCTGAACTTCACCCGTAAGGAGGTGGAGTCATTGCTGCATTTTGTGGAGGAGGAGCAGGATGATGAGAAGATCTCACAGGGATGTCCAGAGGACTTTGAGCCAGTGATCCACAAGGCCTGTCAGCTCTACCCACACTTCATCACCAAGGTACAGACACTGAGACGTGTGACGCTGGAAGAAAGGAAGTTTGAACCTAGTTATAAATGAATATTATTAACTCAATGTACCGTGTGTTCATAGCAACCTTTCCATCACGAGTCTCTGCTGGTGGACCGGAAGGAGTCCAAACTGACCAAAGCGGAGAAACGAGCCGCCAAGAAAAGTTACGAGGATGAGAAACGAGCGTCTGTCCCGTACTCGCGTCCATCCTACGCTCCTTATTATCCAACCAGTGACCAGGTGCTCAGCAACATCCCAGCGTTTAACCAGCGGGGCTGGTGAGCGCTCCACTCTTCCTTTATTTCATCAGGTCAACCAGGAACAACAGCAGAGCCAGGATGATCATTATTATGAATAGAGCTCGAGACGTGACCCTGCTGATCACCTCAGAGTTCTGGCCCTGTGTTTCCAGGCGTCCTTTGGCCAGACTGGATGAAAAGCCCGTGGCGAGCGTCAGACCCATCCAGTCCACTCCCATCCCCATGATGCCTCGTCAGGTGAACGTGGGCATCGCCGGCTCCAGCTCCGCCGGCAGCCTTCCTGTCAACTTCCTGCAGAAAGCTGGAGTCTACGTGCAGAGGATCGTCACCACCACTGGTAAAGTGACGTGTTTGTGATGAATGTGAAACGTTATAACCAGACATTAACTTCAGTGTTTGGTTTGATGCATCTGAAGATATCGTGATCCCAGGAGCCAACAGTTCAACAGATGTTCAAGCTCGTATTAATGCAGGAGAGACCATCCACGTCATCAGAGGATCTAAAGGTGCCTGCGCGCACACACACGCACGCACGCGCACACACACACGCACGCGCGCGCACACACGCACGCGCACACACACGCACGCGCACACACACGCACGCGCGCACACACACACGCGCGCACACACGCACGCGCACACACGCGCGCACACACACACACGCACGCGCACACACACACACACATGTGGACAGTAAAGCCGGTATCTGTGATTCGTCCCCGTGCAGCCCTGCAGGTGTGGTCGGTCCCTCCTGCTCTGGCTATTAGCACAGCCCATCATTGGTATTCACGCCCTGCTCCTAATTCCCCCACAGTGTTTCCCCCCTTGCTCCC
>JAFBJT010106982.1:24077-76297 GCA_016785325.1 Chascanopsetta lugubris | reverse complement strand
TCATCACGGTGCCCAGCTCCTTGGTGCTGATGTCACCGCCACCATCGGTGTCGAACATGTCGAAGGCGGCTTTGAACTCTTGAGCGACACAAGGACATTCGTGTTTCAGCTGACGTCCCATTCATGACTCAAGAGGCTTCATTCATCTCTGCTGAAGACAGAAAGGAACTGACCTGCAATCATCTCCTCCGTCAGGAAGGAGCGGGCATCACTTTGGGCGTCAGTGGGCTAAAGAGGAGGGAAAAGTGGTCGGGGCAGACGAGGAGGAGGAGACATGGACAGAGGGAGACATTAAGGTTTCCCACCAGCTACATTCCACGAACCACATTCTAGAAACTACAGTCTTTGACAGTTCAGCTCTAGGACTCGCCCCCTCAAAACAGAGCATTTTTCTGATAGGGCCAAAACAAGCTACTGCAAGCAGCTATAACATCTTACCCTTTTAATGTTTTGCAGGTCATTTAACACTAACATAGGAGGGACCTCCGTGAGGTGTTGCAAATGGATAAAAGGTAGCATAATATGACTCCTTCAAAATAAGAGCATACATTGCCCAGTTACACTGTTACCTGGAACACTACACATTACTACACATTTTTTTTTGTAGTTTGATGATAAACTCACGAGACAGTGGTACTGTTTATTAGTACTCTAACATTAGCTTTTCACTCTAATGACCATGTATGGTCATATTTACTCAAAGTGGTGACTCTTTGTTGGAAGAACAGAACCATCCAAATGTTTTGCTTTGTTAATTAAGTTCCTCATGGCTACGCCACTCATTCATGTCACTATGGTAACCAACTGCTAATGTAACAATGTAGCAATGAACCGAATACCAAGTATACAAATTTACCACTTTAGCAATAACTATTGAATTAGATGTGCTAGTCTTACATTGCAGCAATGACTAATGGGCGTCAGGGAACTATTGCAGCAACCTATAAACATCGGGTCATCTTTATGCAAATGACGCTATACAGTAACTACACGATAAAACATGTTTGTTTTTTTGTATGTTGTTGATCTCTGTGTTTTTCCATTTGCTCAGAACAAACAGAGGAGCCGAGAAACCCAAAGCCTGACATATTGTTGACAAAGTGACAAGCGCCAGCAACTGAAAATAGTGTTATAGGTCATGTACGAAGTCATGTTTAATCCCCCTGCAGCTGTCTACACCTGCTAATAATGGTTCTTAAAGAGACAGGCCACACAATTCCAATGTCACTCCTTCTCAATTGTAGGATTTGAATAGTTTCTATAGAGAAGAAGAATAGTTGAGGTGTTACTGAGGCATAACCGTTGGCTTCCCCATTCCTCTGTACATTGTACCGTATTGATGTAGCAACTTTGCAATGTCCGGACGGTCACATGATCCCGCTCGTTCCCTTTAAAGCTAACTTTGAAGTTACACTTGTGAGAGGATTTGAGAGGGATTCTTCTCAAGGTGAACGTCCCAAGTTAGGACGCTCAGAGACGGCGGCATGTCTTCTCACTTTACTCAGCTGTCTTCTATCTTTAGCATGGCCCTGTCAAATCTAAATATCAATCAGGGGGGAAGACAAAAGTTGAGCAACAGCACAATTGCTGTAAAAACACTTAAAGGTGCAGTGTGTGACATTTGGTGAAATCTAGAGGTGAAGTTGCATGTTGTATCCATCACCTCACCCTCACCCTCCTGAGCATAGAGGAGAACCTATGGTCCACCTCAGTTGTCATTAATACTCAAAAAATGTTTAATACGTCCACTTTAACTACTGTAAAAACATGGTGGGCCCCACAGAGAGGACCCCCTCCTCACGTAAATATACATTAATGGGCTCCTTTTAGGGGAATGGGGGGGGCATTCAGATGCTTGTAAATTCCTGAAAATATCAGTATGTAATTGTAAAGGTGAAAAAATTGACCAAAACATCACACACACTGCACCTTTAAGAAATGTGAGTTTTCAGCCAGTGGTCGGCATCATTGAAGAAAAAAACAACAACCCCAAAATAAAACAAAGTGCAATCAAAATATTCCAAGGAGATCATCGCTTGTGTTGAGGTCCACCCGTGCTGCAGATGAAGACTTGATGGATGAGCTGGAGCAAGAAGATGTGCTCGTTCATCTTCTGCCTCCTGAACTTCAATTCTCATCAGTGGAGAACAAAAGCAAAAAACCCCAAAGAGCAAACTCCTCATTGTCCCCTGTTCAACCCTGTGATGTCTTACCATGGTGGCCGGCCGTGCTCAACAACACTCGTCTAG
Source organism: Chascanopsetta lugubris (assembly GCA_016785325.1). NCBI lineage: Eukaryota > Metazoa > Chordata > Actinopteri > Pleuronectiformes > Bothidae > Chascanopsetta > Chascanopsetta lugubris. The sequence goes on along the minus strand of JAFBJT010106982.1, from coordinate 74,048 downwards.
GAAATCAAGGTAGTCCGCTCCACACGCCTCAGGTAGTAGTGCTGTGTGTGCCCTCCCTTTGTACCCACTTCCACTTTCACTCAAAATGACCCAGGTTGGGTAAGCTGCCCCCCCCACTTCCAACACCCCCCAGCAGGAGCCAGCCAATCAAAGCCAACTTTAATTGTCATGATGGACGTCCCCTTGTGCGGCACGCAAGCTCCGATCCGCCATATTTAGATAACAGATGAACTTGCTGACATTCGTTCGAAAAAAAAGGAAACAGGCATTGGGGCAGCTGGGGGTTATTTTGGCCGGGGATCAACCGGGTATCTCATTGTAGATGGACACTTGATTTCAAGTTCCACACGCGCACACACACACACACACACACACACACACACACACACACACACACACGCCCACACACACACACACACACATAGATTAACAGCAACCCTTCCCAGTGCCCCTGAACCCGTCTCTCCACCCATCTTCCTGTCCTCACCGCTGCTGACTTTTGTGTCCTTGCACCTCTGACATCTGTAACTTAAGAGGAGCCGTGATCTCACACAGCTGAAGCCCATCTTCAGCCATCTCAGCGGTTGGTTTCTCACTACGACAACAAGTAAACAAACAAACAAACCATCGCACAGGGCTGCAAACAGACCGTATTATTGATATGGATAAATGAAGATTCATCTTTGCTTGAGATGTGTATTGGTGGGATCTTGTCGTGGATATTCTTGTGAGTGGTGGGTCCATGAGATGTGGAGTTGGTCATTGTGACCATTAAAGGTGCAGTGTGTAAGATTTATGTCATTTTTGTCACTGCTAAAAATATTACAAAACATCTACACTTACATTTACATGAATTTATGATAACTTCATTTTATTATTATTTTCCCTATCATCCTTAAATGAGTCTATTTATATTTACAGGAGGAGGGGGTACTCTCTATGAGGGCTGCCATGTTTTTACAGAGGCTCATAGTGTATGTGCTAAACTTCTTTTGAGGTTTTTTTTTACTGAAGTCTACCATAGGTTCTCCTTCATGCTCAGAAGGTTGAGGGTGAGGTAATGGATACAACATGCAACTTCACCTCTACATGTCACTAAATCTTACACACTGCACCTTTATTCCAAGTCACGATTGCTGGAAATAAGATCGACCAATCACGGCTCTCAAACTTTACATCGCCTCTACATGTCATCACATTTTGGCATTACCCAAACAGGAATGTAATATGTGAAGTATGTGTCCCTATATAAGGTGTGTTGCCATACAAGGGGTGTTATATTATAATTTCATAAATCCATAAACTAAACATATGAAGATATGAAGAAATTTGGAGCATACATGGATATATGAAATTCTATGGTAGAATTCATACATACTCTATGAATTTGTATATAACAGATATTTATAAATATGTGGTTAAAGGTACAGTGTGTAAGATTTGGTGACATTGTGTGTTGAATTCATTACGTCACCCATTAGGGACATTCAAATTGTCGATCTAACAATGTGTTCAACAATGCTGTGTTCACAGATGTGTCACTGGTGCATCAAGTCCAACATCATGATGGTGATGTGTGATGATGACCAGGAGCCAAAACAACACCACGGAGCTCAACATTATTTCAGTGACGTTGCCATGGAAACCTGCCTCATGACCTCCTCTGCTCCTCTAAACAAAGGCAGTCGCCTCACTGTGTCACCAGTGTTCCATGTTGATCTGAATGCTTCAATAGAAATGTTTTATGCCGATCAGTTGTGCATGAATGTGCCTTGCCTTATGACATAGCAGAATATATTATACATTTAAAGGGGCAGCATGTACGATTTTGGCCATTTTTGTCCTCTACAAATATTTCAAAACAATTCTATGCTGAGATTTTCATGAATGTATAAGCTCTTAAATGTTTTTTTCCACCCATTACCCTGAAATGAGCTGGGTGTCCCCAAATCGCACACACTACGCCTTTAATTTGTCCAATAGATGCAATCTATTCACACCCTGCAGTCAGCTGATGGAAAGTCCAAAGTTAATTCAGAGTCCCTGCTGGTTGGCACTGCGGAATTTTAAGCAGTCGGACTCTGCAGACTCTCAGCTTGCTCACTGGAAATCTATTTATGCCCACTGAGCTCTGTCGTCACCATGACAACAAAAGTTTGCTATTGAATAATCAGACCTCTAATTAACAATGATGAACTTATTGTTAGAGTTGTAAAAAAATAAATAAAATCATGACCACACACTGTCTCAGTTGAAGAGTGTACAAATAAAACAACCTAATTTACAACTTGAAAAAAAATAAAGGATTCTAGTGAAGTAAAATTACACAACTGTTCTTTTTGCTAATGAACCTTGAAAAAGTGCATTTCCAGATTTCAAGAAGAAAACGGGTTTTTTATTTTCTACATGGCACAACATGACGAAATAGAGGCTGCAGTACCTCTGTTTGACCACTATGTGTTTTTTACCAAAAAGCAAGGCGCACTATGGAAGCGTAAGTAAAGAATTTTCTCACATTATCTCAAGATAAAAAGAGATTCTGTTATTACAAGAACCTTTCTCATTAGTGTGAGATAATATCTCCTTATTACAAGTTATGAATGTCGTAATTATGATATTAAATGAGAATGGAATCTAACATTGTAGGAATATAGATTTAAATGTAGAACAATTCATTTCTGTAATAATGTAAATATTTTTCAGTTGCTTGATACTTTCAACCAAATGTTGTATTTTGACAGTTTCGCTTTACGGTTGTGATTACTACATTTTGCAACAGTTACAACACCCATCTGCATCCTTGCAGCAGCCATAGCAAATTAAAGCTAACAGAAGCTAGCATGCTGCTATTTCTTAATATCTTATATTTTGTAACATCTAATCATTTGGGCGACTGATAATTGATCTCATAATATCAACATCCAGATGCCGTAATTACAAGATTTGCATCGTGTTATCTGATCCCAATCATATTATTGCGAGATACAGATTCCGTACACGGGATCTGTATCTCGCAATAATATGATCAATCATTGATTGTTATCATTGACCTGCAGTACCAGTAATGGCCACTAGAACAGCATTGGCAGGTTTACCGACTGACACATGACCTTTGGCTTCATGTCTCCACCCAGTCATCACGCTGGCTGATCAGAGTCCTGTTCTGATGCTTAGAGCTGCTGCAGCACATGAATCAAACTTGAGATGACTTGGCAGCGCAGAGCTTGTAGAGACATTCCCACCCACATAACAGCAATACCCTGGTTTGGTTCCAGCTGGGAACCTTTCCTACATATCATGACCCCCCCCCCCCCCCCCCCCCCCCCCCCCCCCCCACCTCCCCTCTTCTCTCTCTCTCTCTCTCTCTCTCTCACACACACACACACACACACTCTCTGTCTCTCCACTGACAGTTGCTGAGCAGAGGCAACATGCTCAAACAACAATCTCTGAAAGGATAAGAAAAGGGATCTGACCTTATCCTTGCAATGGCAATTTGCAGCAAAATATCCAACAGGATACATTAATATGATGTGACATTCATTCATTCAATAATGAGTCAGGATGTTCTAAAATTATATATCAAAGTTCAGTCAGTGGACCAACTTCTTTCTACTCTTATTGAGTGAGAGTTGACTCCAGTTGTTGGTTTAGGGTTAGGATGAGTGTTGACCATCGTCATAATTAGATAGTGTTAGGGTGAGGCTAACAGTTCATCTTGGGATTCTTTCCCTGCACCATTTGTTTATTCTTGTTACCATGACAACAAAGTGTGCACAGCCTTGTAGCAACCAATAATGTCATAATAGCCGGTAAAGTAATACCTGCCAATAATGTAATCATTCTGGCCGTTTCAAATGTAATAAAGCCAGTAACATAATAACATTGCATTTAGGTAATAAACTGTTTGACCCAATAACGTAAAAACACTTTGTCAATAATGTACTGAGCTATTATGTTACATCAATAACATCACAACCATCCAACAATGTAATAACGTACTACATTATTGGCAAAATGTTATTATTATATTATAATGTTATCAAATCGTATTCATTATTGGCTCAAACATTTCTTTACATTATTGTTATGGTGTTTCGTTATTGGCTTTATTACATTTAAAATGGCCTAAATGATGATCTTATTGGCAGTTATCGGTAGCTACACACGGCCTAAGGTGGGCAGCATTGTTGTTTCTGTCAAGCCTCCCTGTGGTGTGTTCAAATACATCACCATCACGACCATTAGACATCAGGCGTCTCCCCATGGACACACATGATGATGGTGATGTCATGTGATACGGGGCTTATATTGAAAGGTGGTGGACTCCTTTTCTTCCCTTCTAGACAACGCACCTCTCTCTCTCGCCCTCCTCCTGTTCTCCAGGAACTCTTCAGCCGCCATGCCGTCACACTGAGGTCACCTCCTTCATCGAGCGCCTACTTGCTGCCTGAGTGACAGCAGCAGCTGATGCTCTGCCCAGCTCCACATGTCCCAGGATCCACTTGTCGGAAAGAGACAATAAGGTTATGGAGAGGTGAGGCAACATTTCGGTTGAATTGAAACAATGGCAGGACATCGAGCCTTGCCTTTATTTGTTTATTTTTTTCTTTTAATCTTCCTTCCCCTTGTCTCCCCTCCTCTACCTCCAACTATTCCTGGACATTCCTGAGGGGGGCAGCTGAAGCCTCCAAACAAACAGACCCTATATTAGGGTGGAGGTATGTAGTTGCTCCTCCCTTGTCCACTGTCACTGCATTCGCCCATCATTTACTACTCTCATACCTTCCGAGGGTATGAGCAGCCATTTCCTATAGCGCCACCATCAGTCTCACAGACACTAACTTCCCTCTTCACAGCTGAGTGCATCACACACACACACACACACACACACACACACACACACACACACACACACACACACACACACACACAACCCAGCCAGAGATGACAGTGCCACCACTTTGAATGGATGTATAAATAAACAAATACAGAAATAAACAAATTCATGTATTCATTAGCATCAGCATATTGAGAAGATTAATTTGGTCTCATTCAAGGCCCCTATGTACTTTATTACCACTACTGCTACTAATACTATACAACAACCACCACCACCACCACCACCACCACCACTACTACTACTACTACTACTACTACTACTACTAATAATAATAATAATTATGATAATAATATAATAACCATAACAACAATAATAGTAAATAATAGTAAGAATGATAACCACAAATAATATTATCATTAACAACAACAACAACAATAATAATAATATCATTATTATTACAGTTACCATCACCATTATTATTATGGTATAGGTTTATTGAAATTAAATGAAGAAACTTAGCCCAGATGCCACTTTACACAAATGAATGTAATTGTTTTAACCACCACACTTTCACCACCTGGGTTCAGTGTTAGCCCTTTCATTGAGTAAAAAAGAAGCTACCTCAACCAAAAGACACTAGTCAAGCAAAGTTCCCATAAATAAACTACAATATAAATACACTTTCCCCCCCATCAAACTGTCCTGTGCAGTACATTATACCATAACTCTGTCACATCACACACAAAGAAAAGCTGCCACCAAACACTGTCTGGGTTCATGAATGTGACAAAGGTGAAAAGGATATTTTTCTAATAAAGGTTGACTGTCCGCTGTTTTGGCTTTTGTAAAGAAAGTTGTTATGGAATCACAGTGCGCATGAGGAGTTTATTTATATCAACCTCTCCACCACTTGCCTCAACAACTCTCAGTTTTCCACTTTACATTTTGCCATCATCAGATTTTCCTGGTCCCTTGCAGCAGACGTGGACCTTGATTATCATACACATGTTATACTGTACACAGTGACTTAGTATTAACCCTTGCATGATAATGGTCAGTAGAACAAGGAACTAAGCTGAGGAAATGAGGAACCCACTGAAACCCCTGAAGAGATGGAGGAAGGGGAAGAGTGGGTCAGACCATGTGGACACATGTATATGCTTTATGGGCATCTGATGATGGCAAACAGAAAGTGGAAAACCGAGAGTTGTTGAGGCAAGTGGTGGAAAGGTTGATATAAATAAACTCCTCAAGCGCCCCATGATTCCATAACAACTTTCTTGTTTTGGGTTGCCTGAGCGAGCCAAGGACATGTGATGATCTCTGGAGCATCTCAGATGATGAGCCTTAGCTTCTTAGATAAGGTTTTGCTGGTTTTGAGTTGTTTTTTTAGGATGGTTGGATGAATAGAGGAATGGGCGGTGGGATAAAAATGAAATGACTTTGCTCTATGAGTGATTTAACATTACACTTTCAGCCCTTTGTTTTTCCATTATTTCTCATAGTAACTATTTTCCCCTTAAATGTCCCTTCAGTAAAATGCAGTATGAATACTAACTAATGCAAGAAAATGCACCATTTACTTCACTGGCACCATTCTGGATTCACTGAGACTCCAACTCCTCTCTTCAAGGCCCTGAGTGATGCACAAGCTAAACAAAACAAACAGGTTTAGTGCCACACACGGCGCTCTGCACCCTTTTAATCTGTCTCAGTTTAAAACCACTGACGTTGCTCTTCTCTCTCTTATCCCTTTTTAATGTTATCCCAGAAACACTCTATATGCTGTGTTTGTCTAAAAGCAGAACTCGCCCTCATCAAACTCCTATTGTGTCTGATTTATAACCTTAAAACAAGGAAGCCACCTCCTTAACAGTGTCAGCCGATTCTTTGTTTGGATTTATTCGTGTGATGCAGTTTTGGAACAGGTATCAAAGAATGAGGAAGTGTCAGGTAATCGTCAATAGAGAAGTCATTGTCACACAGTTACACAGTCTCACAGGTGCACACTCATTTACCTCCATCTTAAAGCAGAACCACAACAGCTTCGAGTGAACGGATTGTTAAAACACCTGGATAGGTGACCACGTGTGTGTCAGTCGGAGCCGCTATCTGAGATGGCAACTAAAAGCTGCCCAGAGAACAACCTGAAGTTCACCTGCGAGTTCGGTCCACCTTCAGGGGGAGATGAGGGCTACACTGTTGACATGGAGTGCGAGTCTCTGACGGTCATCCTCCCTGCACAGAGTAGCATCCACCAGCTGAGGATACGCATCTGTATGCAGGTAAGCACTTTTAGATGGTCTTGAATCAGAAAGCTTCCAGCTCATCTACATAGGTTCTTCATACTATAAACACTTTGCTACCTGAACATCCAGGTTGTTGTTAAACAATGTTAAATGACACTGCAACAAACACAGTTTTCAATCACTTCAGTCAACTTGAGATATCTTCTATTGGCAGTGGGAGAGGAGTTGCTTTGTGGTGATTTCATCTGCATGGGTCTGCATCTGGGTGTATGGATAGATGGATGGATGGGTGGATGGATGGATGGATGGGCACAAAGTTATGTTATTCCCAGACCCAAAGACTCAGCCATTGTAGCTATGCTCCCTCATCCTCATTCTTGCACCATGACTGAAAGTCTTCTCTTGTGTAAACTTCTTATCAAGTTGCATTCATCAAAAACGTATCTTTGCTTTTAGGTTGAGGAAAAAAACTGTCACCCAGACCCACTTGCTCTGCTTGACCCAGAGAAATACACACTGCTGTACGCCAGAGGGGATGACTGGTATGAAGCCTACGATGACTGTCAGATCGTCCGGACGTTAGACATTCCATGGTCACGTGACGACACCGGGTGGCTCTTGGCACACATAGTGGTTAAACCTGTGGTGGCAGTCGATTCAGAAGAGAACAAGAGACAGCAGCAGATCCTGGCTTACCTGATCGGACACAACCTGGAGAAGGAAGCGTCCAACAGACTCGGTGAACTCACGTTCACCCGCAGGAAACTGGCATCTCCAAGAAGACAAGAGCTAAGGGGTCGGGACAGTAAGTTGTACGCCACGGAACCCTGGGTGACGCATGCACCCATTCCGACTAACCTGCAGGATCGACTGAACAGAAAGCTTCCTGTCACCCTCCATTACATGAACAAGATCAGCTTCAGCATTCAGGTGGATTATAGTGCAACGCCGGATGTTCTCCTAGAAGTGCTCAAGAAGGTACTGGCAGACCAGGGGCTTAATGATGATATTTCTGATGGTCTGGTGTTGAAAGTCTCAGGCAGGGAGGAGTATTTATCGGGAGACCACCCGCTCAGCGATTTCCTCTGGGTTCGACAGTGCTTGAAGACCAATCAAGACCTCCACCTCTCCGTGGTCCACATGTTACAGCTTGTGGAAGAGACCATTGACTTTGTGGAGTGGCCGCTTGTCGATGGCTCTAGCGGCCTGTTCAGCTCCCACGAAGACCTCAGCCTGGAGGGGAAGGATCTGGATGACGTCTTCATGATATCCCTATGGGACTGCGACAGAAAACTCAGGGTCAAGTTGCTCGGCTTCGACATCCCCAAACTCCCTGGCAAGTGCCTACAGGCCGTTTACGTAGAGGCCTCTATACTTTACGGCAACAAGGTTCTCTCTTCGGTGTCATCCACTCCCAAGGCCTTTGCAGATGAAGTGCTATGGAATGAATGGCTGGAGTTTGATGTTCTCCTCATGGATCTGCCTCGTGGAGCTAAGCTGGGTTTCACTATTAATGGGAGTGTTGGTGACACCTCTCCTACGACCAAAGACTCCAGCGGGGGGAAGGTGCTCTACTTTGTGAACCTTCTCCTTATCGATCACAGGTCAGTCTTTTTTTATTAGACTTGTTAGACGTCTTCACGTATCAAGAAGCATTTTTGAATTGAAATTATGCTTTAAAATGTTTTATGTAAGACAAGTCTGTCCCAAATGTCCGAGGACCTCTACTCTTGTCAAGGATAGGTTTGGGTTATAGTTATGGTCAGACAGCAATGATATATAATTATTGGTAAGTAGTTATGGTGAGGTAAATTGATGGAAAGTCATATCTTTTCCTGAAGTTGTTGTGTTTTGACACCCAGGTTCCAATGGACATTGGACACCAATGTTCCTTTTTGGCAGAGAGCAAATGGTGTTTTAGGTAAAGTCTAATCTGGAATTGGGCCAAATTGACAAAAGGTAATATGACCTAAAATGCTCAAAACTAAGTAAATTTGCGGGGCTTTAGCTGGCCAGGTTCTATTATTCCACATCTATATCCAATGTGGGTCAGGTGACAGTGTGAAAGACAGTGTCTCTATATAGCTGTGGTTTGTTGAACGCTGTAGTTGCTGTGTCCTGATTATACTTATTTATTCCTGCAGGTCTGTCCTCAGCCAGGGCTCACACACTCTGCACATGTGGTCGTACGCTGACCAGGAGGACGAGGCCATCACCTTCCAAGCAGACAAACTGTCCTCAGCTACAAACCCTGACGTGGCAGACTCCATGGCCATTAGCTTCCTCCTGGACCGCTACAGCTTCCCTGTGGTTCTGCCAAACAGCACCAGTTCCTTTGAGAGTTCTTGCAGTCCTACATCCACTTGCTCCGCAACCACATCAACTGCCTCCCCACCGTCCTCAGCCTCTTCCACTCCAACCAGGCCGGACCCCTCCTCTTCTCTGGGCCCATCCCCCGACTCCACAGCTCTCAGGTCTCCATCCACAGCAACCAGAACCAGGAGGCCATGCCTAAAAAAGTTCAGGAAAGATAGCGTCTGCTTTGCCTCCCACTTACCAATCTACCTGCGCAATGTGAACTGGATGAAACGCAAGCTGGTGGAAGAGGTTCACTGGCTCCTGGAAGACTGGGATCCTGAGGATCTGGATGTTACAATGGCCCTGGAGCTGTTGAGCATGGACTTTGCAGATGAGATGGTCAGGAGGCTTGCTGTCAGGAGACTGGAGAGCCTGTCCAATGATGACGTACTGAAGTATTTGCTTCAGCTGGTGCAGGTTTGTGTTTAAGAAATCCTGTGAAATGACTGTCAATGTGCACAATCAGGCCAAAATGCTGTATTGAATATGCCTTCCGTAAGGGAACAAAAATATATTGGCATGTGTTGAAAATTGTAATATAATATGTTCGAAAATACATTTTAATATATTGAAAGAGGTGACACATGTTTGACAATACATGTCAATATATGCACACCATGAATTAAACTTCATATGTGTTAAAAATGTATATATATATATATATATATATATATACTGTATATAATTTCATTTGGATAAGGGATGAGCAATATTGAAGTGTAGACTGTTAGGCCTTCATATGTGACCATACTCTGTCAAGAAGTTACAATGTGTGTGGAGATAAATCTTTTGCGTTGATGCTGTAACTTCTTATTTCCTAAATATTATTTACTTGTTGTGTTTATTAATACAGACCCTTAAAGTGGAGCCCTACCATGACAGTTTTCTTGCTCGGTACCTCATTCGAAGAGCCCTGCAGGTCAGTTACACACCATCGCTCCTCAGCCCAGTCTGAACCCAGCTGGTCATCTGATTGTTTCACAAACTTTACTGCAGAGCAAGAGAATCGGCCACTTCTTCTTCTGGTACGTTCGCAGCGAGGTGGCAGGGTGTCCGTACTTCCGCCAGCGCATGGCGGTGATCTTGGAGGCCTATCTGCTGGGCTGTGGCCAGGCCATGCTCGACAGCTTCGCTCAGCAGGTCCAAGCGGTGGAGGCTCTGCAGGAAGTGGCCCTAACAATAAAGAGGTTCTATCCTGACAAAACTGACCTCCCCCCTACAGGTTATATAAAAAAATAAAAACATATGTTATATGTGTATAAATATATATATATATATATATATATACATATATACATATGTGTACTGTATGTGGATGTTTGTTTTTTGCAGCTCCACTGAGGCTTCAAGAGCTTCTCAAAAACAGTAATCTGCCTAATGAATTCCTGTTGCCCTTTGACCCTCGCGTCAAAGCTGGAACGATCCTGGTAAGTTTTGTGATGTTTGTGTGTGTATGTGTGTTGTGTGTGCGTGTGTGTGTGTGTGTGTGTGTGTGTGTGTTTGTGAGATTGTGTTTGTGTGTAAGTTAAATTAATTTGATTGCATTCCTATAAAGTTTTTATTCCACCATTACTTTTTACCCATGAGGATGATAGCTATTGTTTAGAACAGTTCACACCGCAACATAAGCTGAACACATGACTGTCAGGTAAAAAAAAGTGGTAAATTGATAGTGACAACAAAAGGATGTAGCAATCAAAATGTAGAATTAAGTGATACAATTACAGAAGTGCCCAAGAACACTTCAGCATGCATAATGAGGAAGGAGGGAATCAAACTTCTGACTGGTTAGAGTATGGCTCCGCTAACTGCTTATCCACAGCTGTCCCATGTAGAAAGTGGCAGAAGGAAATTGAATTGAAGAAGCAATTTGAACTTGCAGACTGTTTTTCCAATTCATTTCCTATAGCAGCAAAACATCGCAGATACAGTTGAATACTGCAAAAACTATAAATTATAGATGGAAAAGTTGTAGCACTAAGATCGTCTACAAGCTGAACGTTTTTATGTTGAAGTGGTTAGAATCAGTCTAAAAATGTGTGAGTAAATAGATGCAGAAAAACTAAATATTAGACTAGAATTTGATAATAACGATAAAGAACACGGTCTCAATAATGTGGATGCTGACGATTTAATTGATCAATTATTGTTATAATAATGTTATTATTTTCTTCATCAGTATTGTTATTATTATTATTATTGTTATTGTTGTTATTATTATTAATAATAATAATAATAATAATAATAATAATGATAATGCAACAATAATAACAACAACAACAACAATACTATCACTACTACTTATAATAATAACAACAACAACAATAACAATAATGATGATGATAACAACAACAACGACAACAACAACGACAACGACAATGACAACGACAACGACAACAATGACAACATTGACAACAATGACTACGATGACAACAATGACAACAATGACAACAACGACAACAACAATAATAATGCAACGAAAATACCATCCTGCTCAGCTGGAGAAGTGCAAGGTGATGGCCTCGAAGAAGAAGCCTCTCTGGTTGGAGTTCTCTCCCATGCCATCACCCTCCTCTGTGGGCCCTGTTGGTATCATTTTCAAACAGGGGGATGACCTCAGACAGGACATGCTAATCATTCAGGTCAGGGGGAAGAGTCTTTTATTTAAAAACCTATTTACTCATCTTATTCATGAGATGGGTTATTCATGTTAGTGTTGAATCTACTTGACACATTTGCATCTTCCTCTTCAGACACTGATGGTGATGGACTCCATCTGGCAAGAAGTGTCCCTGGACCTTAACCTTGTTCCATATGGCTGCATCTCCACAGGACAGAACATTGGTACGGACATCAGTAAACGGAACTCGGTTGGTTTGTATTGGATAGATGTTGGATTGGATAGCTGTCTCATTGGTTGGTTGAATAGCTTGTTTGACTGGTTAACTGCTGTGTGCATTGTTTTGGTTGTTAGTTGGTTGTTTGAATGGATGTTGGGTTGAGGGTCCGACCATAGTGCCAGAAAGCACTGGGTCTCCTCCTCAGTCTGCTGCAGTTTAGCCTTACCCATTATGAGTATTGTTATACTGCATTGAATGAACAACTTCTTCTCGCCAGACCAATGATGTCAAACTCATTTTCTCCAAGGGCCACATCATCATGATGGTTGCACTCAAGTGGCTGGTTTTACTTGTGGGACTAAATGTGATTACTACCTAACATATTGCAAAATAAATGTCCCCATATTTGATTATCAATTATTAATCTATTTTTTATTTCAGTTACAAATATTGTAACCATGCATTTCCAAACATGTTACACCTGTAAACACACTGAATATATTGCTACACATTACATGCCTTTAAGCTCTGTGGGCCTGTGGGCCACAACTTTGACACATGTGCGCAAGACTTTTGTTTTGAACATGGCGGTTCATGTGTTTATGCAGATGTTGTTGGTCACAATAACCCCACCCCTTCCCCCTGATGTATTGGATCCTGGCTGTGGACCTTCAAGGAGTTGGTGCCTGGTTTGATTCCTGTTTTGAGATGGGAAGCCAGTGCTCAGGCAGTGGTTCCAAACTAGCATGGGAACCAGTTTGGTAGAAAAGGGGCATGAGGAGTTAAAAGAGTGGAACCAATACACGCTCTGTTTCATAAAGGCCTCTTACAATGACATCTAGCACAAAGTAATGATTACCTCAACCAACCTTCTGTTCACAGGTATGATTGAGATTGTAAGGGATGCAGTGACCATTGCTGCAGTGCAGAAGAGTATGAAAGGAACAGCGGGAGCATTCAGAAATGATGCTCTGTTTGAGTGGCTCAAGTCCAAGGGTCCATTCCAGGAGATTGTAAGTCTTTGCTAAACAGAGTCATACACATATATACATAGATATGCTGTTTAATATGTCACTGTGGCCTCTGTGACATCATTTAACTGCAGCACTATGAGACTGTGGAGAGGTTTGTGAAGTCCTGTGCTGGTTACTGCGTGGCCACGTATGTGCTGGGTATCGGAGATCGACACAACGACAACATCATGATCACGGACCAAGGTATGTCTCACAATCTTTATTTTAACCCATCGTTTAAAGGTGCAGTGTGTAAGATTTGGTGACCTCTAGAGGAGAAGTTGTATCCATCACCTCACCCTCACCCTTCTGAACCATAGGAGAACTTATGGTAGACTTCAGTTGTCATTACAATCCAAAAAACAAAAAAATTAAACATTTACATTATTCATGAAAATGTCAGTATGTACTTGTTTTGTAATATATTTAAAAGGGACAAAAATGACCAAAATCTTACCTACTGCACCTTTAACACATTATAGCATCACTAAGTTAATAAACTCATCTGTTATAGTGGCATTCTATGTCAACAGGGAACCTGTTCCACATTGATTTTGGTCACATCCTGGGGAACAGGAAGCACTTTCTCGGCATGAACAGGGAACGCGCACCGTTCGTCCTCACACCCGACTTCCTGTATGTCATGGGCAGGGTCAAGGGTCGCAATAGTCTGTATTTCCAACGTTTCAGGGTAAGTGCAACTGACTCTGCCATACATTTGAATTAGCTTGAACCTGTGGACAGTGTCAGTGACAGTGTTTCCTCATACTATCTACCGCTCCAGCTCCTGTTTTGCTCTCTCTCTCTCTGACACTCTGTAGAGCTCCGGCTCCGCCCTCACAATCAACCCTGGCCGCTCTGATTTGGTTAACATGTTCAGCATCGCCATATAAAGGACCATGGCTCATTTGCATATGTGCTGAAATCGCTATAGTCGTATAGGACGCACGATAGTGTTACTTCCATCTTATCAACAAGGAAGAGTTGACCACGTTCTCTAAGCTGCCTTGCACATTAATGGATGTTTCCTGTCATATCCTCTTCGAACAATACGTCCACGCTCTTCTCGTCACAGTGGCGTCTGCTTGCTCAGGAACATCCTCTGAAACGTATATCCTGTGATAAGAATGACCTCTCCTCAACTCATTCAGGAAAAAAGCATCAAATGGCTCCATTTAGACCAAAACAAATTGATAAAGAAAATCTCCTGTCTTCGTTTCATCATGTCCTGACCTTACCCTGAATGTTTTACTTTCCTTCTCATTCCCACCACCACCACCCATTAGGACACTTGCACACAAGCCTACCTCTCCCTGCGCTCTCACTCGCACCTGCTGGTCACTCTGTTCTCCCTCATGCTGCTGACCGGCATCCCGGAGCTGAGCGCGGCAGAGGACATGCGCTACCTGCGGGAGGCGCTGCAGGAGGAGCAGGCGGAGGCCGAGGCCAAGGAGCATTTCCTTCAGCAGATCAACGAGTGCGAGAAGTTGGGCTGGACGGTGCAGGCCAACTGGTGGTTCCACATGGTGGCGGGAATCAAATGAGGGCTCCTATCATGCATTGCACTCTGTAAACCAGTGATTCTCAACTGGACCCGTTTTCAGTGAAGAAAGTCAAGAAAAAAAATCTGGCTTTTATTTTGAAGAGGATATTTTACAATCCTTTACAGTAGGTGGAGGCGATGCCCTGTAGTGTTAATAGACACCTGCCATTTCACAGATAGAGGGAAATCTGCAAAGTTTGTTTACATATGCTAATTAGCCATGGCCAACTATGTGGAATATAGATTTTCTTATATTGAGGACAGAAGAGGGCACTTATATACATTTTCTTACCGTAGGTCCCTAAGAGGCTCTTTTTAGTTTTTCATTAAAGGTGCAGAGTGTAAGATTTGGTGACCTCTAGTGGTGAAGTTGCATGTTGTATCCATCACCTCACCCTCACCCTTCTGAACATTAAGGAGAACCTACGGTCGACTTCAGTTATCATTAAAACTCAAAAAATGTTAAGTGTGTCCATTTTTTTGCATTTTTTTCATTTTTTCCATTTGAATTCATGAAAATGCCAGTATGTCATTGTTTTGTTATAGCTGACAAAAGTGACAAATATGACCAAAATCTTTCCGAGTATAGAAGAGAATACTATTTCCTCTAACGTCACCACCAGCTGGTTGTTTTTTTTTGTCATTAAACTTGTAAACTTGTGTTACTGTGATATTCTTAAGATCAAGGGTCATGGCTTGTCATTAAGGGGTGATGATTTTCTTGGGTCCTCTATATTATTATAGATGTGAAACATACGGCCCACGGACCAGAACTGGCCCTTCAGGGGTGTAAAGTGTAGTAAAGATGTTGAGATGTTGGTTTAGTGTGTGTGTGTGTGTGTGTGTGTGTGTGTGTGTGTGTGTGTGTGTGTGTGTGTGTGTGTGTGTGTGTGTGTGTGTGTGTGTGTGTGTGTGTGCGCGCGCGTATGTGTATATCCATTTTATTGACTGTAATTGCAATGGATACATGAGTGCACTAACCCATGTGTCCATCAGTGTCAATCAAAGCTATAGTCAAATTGTATTTGGACCTTTAAATTGAATATGCATATATTGACACAAGCATGGTATGCATGGTAAAACCTATTAATCTGGCTGTTACTGAGGAGCTAAAGAAGTAACCGACATAATAAGATAAGACAGAAGGAAAAAAATCATGTAAGATGAAAAAAGTGAAGTGAAAATAAAACTTGGTGCCATAAAGTCTGTTTTTGGTCTCAGGTTGAGAGCTGCAGCCTGAGGCCTCCTGAGGTGCACGTGTTTCCCCACTAGAGGGCAGAGTTCAGTCATGATGTGAGGACTCAAAAACCACATGAAGGTGAACAGAGATGAGGATTGTGAGATTTTGCCTTTCATGTGCTTTTTCTAACTTGCTTATTCTTATTCTAGCCAGGTTAAAAATGTTGCATAATTAGGGGGCGTGGCCTCTTGAGTGACGCCTGGACCGACCTGCCACGTTCTGTGGATGCTGTAACAGCTCCATGGGCCCACCCCCAGCCCAGACATATGCTGAAAGCAAATTTGCCCTAAACGCTATATGACCAAAACTAACCTTAACCAGCACCTGAACCTTGACCTCAATAGGCCTGCATGAGAAATTGACCATAAATTTGATTTCAACCACCATAACCTTATCCTAATCCAAACCCAAAGATAATCTATATCTAAGCATTCATCTCAACATGACTTTATTAACTTCAGTCCTATACTCATCCGAATCTAAAGCTAACATTAACCCAAAACTAAGATGAACTTTAAGCTTAACCCAACTTTAAACTGAACTAATCTAAACCTGAAACCTAAGGCTTTAATTAACTGAAACTTAACCTTACTTGTGCGTGAAACTAGCCTAATCTTTTAACTTAAATTTAACCTAACCCTAAACCCATTCCTAACCCGACTTAAACCTCGCTTGACCCAAACTCTAAACCTAAATTCAATCTTAACACCAACCTAAGCCTTAACTCAACCTAATCTATGGTTTAACCCAGATCACCCACCCACACACACACACACACACACACACACACACACACACACACACACACACACACACACACACAACACACACAGTAAACTATGCAAAAGCATGTGCTTGTATTTAAGCAAAGCAGAAGGTTTCTCTCTTTCTCGTTCCGTGTGTATGTGTGTAGTAACCAGGTGAAACGTCTCCTCCAGATGTGTCCCTCCATGTGCAGAGTGACAGCATGGCCATGGTAACAGATTACAGCTCTCTCCTCCAATCAGCTGCTCTGTATCACTCGGCTTCTTTTACTCCTCTCTCCCTCATCTCTCAGGAATTTCTCCGATTATTGCCCTCGGCCTTTTACTGAACCCCTGCTATCTTCATGCTTTGGTTGATCACAGTCCTTAGTGCCTCTTAATTCTGTGTAATTACAACCATCAGTATAAAGTATCTGTTGTTTTCACGCCTGCTCTTTACTTTCATCCCAGTGTTACACCGCACAGAGGGTAATTATGGATTCCAGTCGTTCCAGCGCTCCCAGTCTCTCTTTTACTCTGTCAGGCCACTGTAGTAAATGTGCTTTACCTAGATTAAAGGTGCAGTGTGTAAGATTTGGTGACATCCAGAGGTGAAGTTGTGTGTTGTATCCCTCACCTCTCTGAACATGCAGGTGAACCTGTGGTAGACTTCAGTTGTCATTAAAACTCAAATTTAATTTGGTATGTCCACCACTGTAAAAATATGGCGGCCTCCTCATGTGAATATACAATAATGGGCTCATTTTAGGGTA
Source organism: Chascanopsetta lugubris (assembly GCA_016785325.1). Classification (NCBI taxonomy): domain Eukaryota; kingdom Metazoa; phylum Chordata; class Actinopteri; order Pleuronectiformes; family Bothidae; genus Chascanopsetta; species Chascanopsetta lugubris. The sequence goes on along the minus strand of JAFBJT010106982.1, from coordinate 56,446 downwards.
ATGGAACCCCCGGGACGCGCCCTCCCAAACATTTAAGTGATTATAAATTCATGAAATGTCAGTATGCAATTGTTATGTAATATTCTTAGAAGCGACAAAAATGACAGACATCTTACATACTGCACCTTTAAATATTTTTGACATTACTTCTTCCATTTCCAGACAGCGTGTGCCTGAGATGGAAACATCCCATTGAAAGCACACTGAGCTCTTGTTGTCCCATCGGGCAGACGATGCATAGGGAGATGTGATGTGTATCAGTTGACTCAGCCGGCACCACATAATGAGGCCGCCGATGGAGACTGTCGTCGTCTCTTGATAATTCCCAGTGGTTTGAATGTGGCAGTGACGAGCAATTCCTGCTGTCCCTGTGCCATGCAGCAAGGCAGGGCTGCACGCTGTGCTGCTGTGTTTTATAATGTACTGCTCCACAGGCAACAAAGTAGAGTGTGCATGTGACATAAAAGTACAATAGCCCATAATAGATCCATATAGATATACATGTGGACCTGTGGAAATGTGGACATTTTGTCATGTCATAAAAAGCAATATAAGCATTTGCACTTAATGTCATTTAATTAAATGGAAAATTTACAAATGAATTTTGCCATCTATATGTGAAATTTTAATTTACGCACATGCAGTCTATTTTAAGGCTGTTTTTGTGAATAAGCATTTATAATATTGAGGAACCATGCATTCATCTGAAACAGAACGATTGGCCCCTGTGTGTAATTTGTGGCTGTATCAAGGTCCCCGATTTAAATAAATGTAGTCAACTGAATACAATTGACTACATTTATCTTATAAATGTTCTGCACAGATAAACACAGAGGGGTGGGAGGAGAAGGGGGCCTAGTTCTCCGCGGCGGATGGAGCCTCCTCACCTGCGCTCTGGGGGAGGATACCTCCGCCAGTGTGGGTGGGCACGAGCTGCGGGTGACACTTCGGCTCCGCCTCCTCCACTGCGCGCGGTGGAGTGACACAGTCACGGACCGGACACTCTCTCTCTCACACTCACACATGTACACACACTCGGACACACGTTGCAGTGAGAGAGGGAAAGTGTGTGTGTGTGTGTGTGTGTGAGAGGGATAGAGAGAGAGAGAGAGAGAGAGAGAGAGAGAGAGAGAAAGAGCGAGAGAGAGATAGAGGAGCACCTGAGAAGTAGCGAGCAGGTGAGCGCTCCATGTAATCTTCCGTGTGTACGAACAGTTGTGACCGCACCACACCTCAGTGAACCCCACTCATTGGGCTGTGTTTAAACCGCCGAGCTCCTCCATTCACTTTACATGGAGCCGGTGTTTGTCAATATGTTGTGTTCATCCAAGGCGTATGAACCACCTCTGGCACGTTGTCGTAGTTGTGTAGGAGCACGTTCTAGCTTATATTAACGGTGCAGTGTGTAAAGCTTTGGTGAAAGGAATGTAGTGGCTGAAATTGAGGGTTGAAAATGATATGAATGTGATGTTGTCAGTGCTTTTAAAGGTACGGTGTGTAAGATCTGGTGACATGTAGTGGCGAAGTTGTATCAGTCCTCACCCTCACTCTTCTGAGCACGCAGGAGAACCTATGGTATAGCATTTGTCATTAAAGCTCAAAGGAGGCTTAGTACGTCCACTCTACCACTGGCTACTGTAAAAACATGGTGGTCAGCGTGGAGAGGACCCGCTCCTTGTGTAATATACATTCTATGGCTCATTTAAGGGTAATGAAAAAACAAAATAAATTACACATTGAGGTGATTATAAAAGTGGCAGTATGTCATTGTTTTGTAATATTTTTTATTACCCATGGAAGCTAGAAAGAAAACCCCAAATCTTACACACAGCACCTTTAAATTATATTTAAATATACTAATTGTTTTTATCACTCCAGAATGGACATAATACTGGCATTTTAGTTTATTCCTGTCCTGTGTTTTGATCCCAGATCCCAGGAGGGACATCGTCTCCTGTTGACCTTTACTCCAATGAAATCTCATCAATTTGTTAAAGCCTGGTTTAATAGAATAATACAATCATACAAAGAATAACAAATACAAATACAAATGAAATACAATACAATTGCAATTGCAGAGTAGTGCCTGTCACCACGAGTGGATCGTGCACAGTATCCTCTCATGATACCTCGGAGTCAGTTCCTCGCCACTCAACTGACTGACTTGAACTCTGCTAAAGTGTGTCTATTTATTCCTTCTAGGGGGTGCAAGCCTTGTTTTCTGCGCAGTAGCTCTACTGCGCAGATGTTCTTATCTATCTGACCTTGCTTCACTGTCTGCGCATTCAAGCTCGTCACCTCCTTAGTTTTAACTGTAATAGTTTCGGGAGATGGAGTCAAATATGCTTGTGAATAGTTTTGACTGTAATAGTTTTCGGGAGATGGAGTCAAATATGCTTATGAACTGGTTTCACGGTTACCTCGTCCTTGTTGGGTGCCATCTCTGCACATTCCCATAATTCCCATAATAGCGAAATTACCTCTGCACATTCCCATAATAGCAACTGTTGAGGCTGGGTCACAGAGTGCAGCCTTGGTTCTTGTGGATGATTCTGTGTCAAAGAATAAGTGTCAAAGAATAATATTTTAACATTCCAAAAGCTTTGATTAAGGTGCTGAGATGATGGGTATTTTGCTGCAATCCACGACATCACCACTAGGTGTCTTGATATATGCACTCTGTACCTTTTAAGAAAGTGTTGGTGAGTAAATATTGGCGATTCATCACAAATAAGTAAAGCCAAGTACAATTGAAAAGTGCAATGTGAAGGATTTAATTCATCTTGTGGCGAAGTTGCGTATTGCATCTTAATATCCCTTGACTTTAATAAAAACATCAGTGTGATTAGTTCCTATTCATTTTCTGCAGATACATTTGGATGGGATTTCACTTAAATCTTACAGACCGTGACTTTAACACTAGTAGTTTGTTGTTTATTTGGTTTGTAATAGAACATTTAACATAACTGTGTGACCCACCAGTGTCACTGTATTTTTGTTAATGTGAGTCGCTGTGTAATGTGATGCTGAGCTCCCACTGCAAAGTGTAACCTCATGCACATGCACAGATCAGGTGTCACACACATGAAAGTAAACAAAACTAAAATGAACCAACATTGGCTGAATCAGTGCTGAAGCATGCAAGTAAGCACATTCTGTGTGTGTGTGTGTGTGTGTGTGTGTGTGTGTGTGTGTGTGTGTGTGTGTGTGTGTGTGTATCACTGCTTTAGCTGCAAGGCAGATTTGTGACACTGTTGCACACATTCCTACCAGATTAATCAGCGGCACAGATTATGGAGAGCAGAGCTCAGATTCCCCTAGTTTGTGTAATATTCAGTTTGGTTGGTGCAGGTGAGGAACAAACAATCTCCCCCACACAGTGTTGTTTTGTTTCAGGACACTTGAGCTCTCACAAGGTCACAATACTTCAGTTATACCTTCAACTATGGTTTCTGTCAACCCTCTCTATGAGACAAAGTTTGCACTGTTGCATTTCTTTTTCCAGCAGCTTGTCAGTGTGTTCTCTAGTGTGTGTGTGTGTTTGTTTGTGTGTGTGTGTGTGTGTGTGTGTGTGTGTGTGTGTGTGTGTGTGTGTGTGTGTGTGTGTGTGTGTGTGTGTGTGTGTGGAGGTACATGTTCTCATGGCCCTTGCAGGCTTAGTCTAGCTTTAATCAGCTCAAGGACTCGGCCTCTTGCCTTGCTGCCGAGATCAATTCTTTGCAAAAGGGTTAAGAGGATCCACGAGTCCAGACAGAGAATGGGGGGACCAGACCATGTATGTGTGTGTGGTGGTGGTGGGGGGAGGGGGGCCACCGTGTGGGGGCTGTGCTGCTTCTGTACGGAAAGTGATGATTGGTTGACCCTTATTAGGTTAAATTGGTGACTACACTGTTGTGGTGTGAAGGTTTTGATTGGATCATTGTGATCTGAATAATTACGTTCATCAATGTTACAGCAGAACTGTGAAAATAATCCTCACAAATTAAGCCAAAATCAAATTGATCACCCCCTTAGTGGTCTTGCTTCCTCCACGTTGGTAAATGTATAGTTACAATTTTTGTGATTTGCTGACCTATCTTCTCGGGACTGGTATCATAACGGTGCATGCTAACGGCTAGCATGAGGGACTGCTTGCCTGCCTGGTTTAGCATCAAACCTTTCTAGGATATTGACGTGAGACGTGTGTCACTGGGAGTGTTTGTGAATGATTGTGCCCGTGTGGAATGATTGAAAAGCAGCTGTGAAACTACAGAGAAGTTGCTCAGGTGGGTGGAGCTCAGCCGGGGTAGGCGGGACATTTTAGGTCATTTAGGGTGGTCCTAGATGTCATTTAGGGTCATTCATGATGCACTTCTCAAATTATGACTTCAACAATTAGTTGGCAAGTACTAAAAAATTGTTAAATACTCAGACCTATTGTTAGTACAAATGTTTTCAAGGACATACCAACAATACTGGTTTAGTATCGATCTTGACCTGGCTCACCTGTTGCTTCATCATTGACAGTGTTTGCAGTGTTGCCTTGCAAGTGGTGACTTTATGTATTTGTCATGCATGTACCAGTATTCCCAGTAAACATAGAGCATTATAGAGGTAGTTTAAAAATACCATTTTTGCTCAGTGACGTCTGAGCTCAGATGAAAGATCAAGTAGTAGTATCTTGCTGCCATCGGCCACCTTTCACAGAGTCTTTGATATCGGAGCCTCAGACAGGGCCTCCTCAGGCCAAGAGGCTCATAATTACATCCCTTGATAGAAATCAACCCCTTTCTGTATAGTGCACAGACAAGAGGGATATTTGTCATGTCTGTCTTGTCTTTTGCTCTTGTCATCCTCTCTGAAAGTTATATCAGACTAATTCATCACACATTCTCAACAGCATAGAGCTACATCCATAGTCAGGAGATGTAAAGATTGATATCAGTTGGGATCGACGTCCAGTGACCTTAATTAGATGTTGATGATGCTCGGTTAAAGTCATGTTTGTCTGGTTCGATTGTTAGCGAGCACAATTACATCATAAACCACCCAGTGTCTATGTCATTGTCAGACACTTGCACACACCCATCCCCATCCATACAGTTAGACGCACAGCTTTGAGAAGCTGGGTGTAGGATGACCATTTTTCCTTCAAATACAGTATTTGTCACATGATCATGTTGGATCTCACATTCTCTTCCAGTGCTCTCCTACAGTGACCCTGACATGTGATAGCTATCACATTGTGTGTTACACAACTTGGCTTTCATTTGACAACACCTAAGAGGCGAGGCAAAGGTCTGGTATATACACAAACATGGTAATCATGGGCAAAATGTATTTAAAAAAAATATCCATTTGCCAGTAAGGAAATTATTACAGCAAGGACCGTAGTAGTAGTGAGCCAACCTGGGTTATACCCAACAACTTTCTGATTGTTTGTGTTTGAACCTGACCTGAGCCAAACACATATATTATATTACTGGACATGCAGCCATCTGTATCTTATTACATATTGTGGGACCTGGACATATACATTTATATTTAATATAATCTGTATGGTACTTGAGTTTCACCATGGTCAATTCGAATATGTAAAAGATATTTTCTTCCATCTGCGAAATGGCAGGTGTCTATTAGCGTCATCATTGCTACCTACTGTTAAGGAGTGTGAATAGATTGCGCTCCGATGCATATAAATTATTCTTTTGAATAAAAGCGGAAGATCTTTAAAAAAAAAAGCCCAAGTCCCGTGACCCTCTGAAAACGGGTTTGCGGCACGTTTTTGGGTTGCGACCCACCAGGTGAGAATCACTTGGCTCCAGCATAGTTAATGGTGTAGCTTTGAGTAGCTTTTGGGATTGTTACTATGGTAACCTGCCTCATGATATGTGCCATATAGTGCCATATATATATAATATGCCATATAATCAATAGAAGCTCCCTCATCTCACTTTCTTGCCTGTTTAGCCTTATGATACAACAGTACAATTCTGTCCTAAGTTTTAAAAATATTTTTTGTTGTGTTTCACAAGGAATGATGTAGGACTTTTCCTCAGAGTACAAATTATTAGTATTAGTGGGTCTTTTGATCCAATGGAAAATGGGTATGACTGATGTGCTGATGCACGTGAGGAGGTAAACCAGCCAGGATCACTGAGAGATTAAGAGGAGTAAAAAAAAAAGTGAAGAATATTGAAAACATGAGAAGATATGAGATCATAATCCCTTGCATAGTGTTTGCTGTCTTGTCAGCGTGGGGTTTGAATAAACTTTCCAGCAGACTGAACATGCCCACGCTAAAAAGTTCCTAAGCGATGCCTGATTTTCTTCGATGACTGTGGCCTCGACTAAACCTCTTCCTGTCTTATTTCGATATGACTGACCTTCCCTCAGGCCTCAGTGTCCCAGTTCACAACCACCTCTCACCTACACATCCTCTGGCCTTCTAGTCCAAACATGAAGAGAGGTGACCGGGTTGATTGTCTTGTTTTCGTTGAATTTAATAACTTTAAAACCTCCGGATTCGCCACTGTAGAGTTTATACCTTTGCATGAGCGGCTGTAGGTGTGCCTCCCCTGAGTTAAACATTAATTTGTATCATTAAACCAAAAGGCCCTAAACAAAAGAGCGGCTCTCAAACGCTGGTGAGGAGAGCATATCGTCGGAAAACCAACTGCTTGGGTTGTACGTGAACAGGAACCCACATGCACACCGTCCGCTGTCTGTGTTGTGAAGTACAAAGGTTCCGTGGAACAAAAGCTAAGTAAGCTCAGCAGCAGCAGGTATTAGGTGTACTTTATCAGAGGTCTTTGGAGTCAGTGGCAGTGAAAATCTGCCATGCATGGGAGGTTGAACTCTCTCTCTTTAATCCAAGAAACATAGAATTAACTTTGACAGCAATCATTCATTTACTGTGAGATGCAAATAGAGATAAATTGCGTATCCAGATATATATTATGAGATTTCCTATGGCTCTGCAAATGATGATCCCCTCAGTGTATGTGGCAGTGTGCAAAGTTGTTTGATGGGAGAGTGTGTTTGGGTGGTCTTTTGACTTGTGACTTACTTTAAGCTTTTGGGTTATTTTGTTTGTTTTCACTGGTTTACTTAGAGCTGTATCAGATTAGTTGTTTTGGTCTGATCAGGACTAAATGTTCTTTGTATATTGGCTGACTTAAGGTCCGTCCATGCTTCTGTGTCATATCTAAATCAAAGTTATGCCTTTGTTAGGCTATGGCATGTTCTTATTCTATAGAAGTTTGAAATTGTGCATAATTAAGGGGCCTGGCCTCCGTGCCACCATAGGAGTGGGGGTGCGCAGCTGTACTTGTGCTCCGCCTACCTTTGCCTGCTTCTGTAACATTGGACCACCTCCAACATTTTTAGAATTATTACAATCTAAATGCTTCTCTTAAAAGGTTTCATTAGTTTTCCTACATTTTTTAAGTAACCAAAACATTGATGCATGGTATATAGTTGATAAGTGGAGCATTGCCCAACGTTCACAATAAAGACCATGCAGTTTTACAGCCTAGTTAAAAACTGTCTTTGTGGTTTAAAGGTGTGTTACAACAAATTACAACAGCATTACAATTATGTATTTTAGCTGGTAATTTTGCCTTCACCTTGTCACATGTAATTACTTTAACTTGCATAGTATGCTTTTCTGAGCTATGGCACACCTAAAATGAATGAATAGAAGGTCAAACCAGGTGAAAGTAAGTGAAAGCAATGATATAATAGATTTTAAAGTTCTGAATAGAAAGTTATGTGATGAAATTTAGGCTGGATCAACTCATCCATTTAGCGGGCATCTAATTTGTATGATCAAGGTCCCTTGAGGTAGGGGCCATTAATACAGTATAATGCACAATAATAAAAAAAAACAACATTTCTGCTTTTAATAGCATGTAAAGTTCCTCAGTGTGGATTTACAAGTTCTTTGATGACCCCATCATCAAGAATACATGTTGATTTTCTCAAGATTACTTCTTTCTTTTTTTTTTGCCTAACCAACCTGACGGATTAAAGGTGTAAGATTTGGTGACCTCTTGAGGTGAAGTTGCATGTTGTATCCATCACCTCACTCTCACCCTTCTGAACATGCAGGAGAACCAATGGTAGACTTCAGGTGTCATTAAAAATCAAAAGATGTTTAGTATGTCCACTCTGGGCTACTGTAAAAACCTCTGTCGAGAGGACTTGCTCCTCATGTAAATGTACATAAATGGGCTTATTTAAGGGTAATGGAAAAAAACGGAAACAGTTTAGGTGATTATAAATTCATGAAAATGTCAGTATGTAATTGTTTTGCAATATTTTTGGAATTTACAAAAATGACCCAAATCCAACACACTGCACATTTTAATCAATTCACTAAATAGTCAGGGCAACTTGAATTAATCCAGCCCAGATTGAAAGCAGTGGCAGTGGTGAAGTTGACTGTGGCCCGACTCTAAATATTGAGTCACCCACCCGTATAGGGAAAACCGACTTCCTCCATGATCTCATCTGTATGATCTGATCCCAGTTCCAGCCCAGCCTTGTTTTACAATACCTTCAACAACAGCACCTTGGCCCTCAGCGTGTTGGCAGTGTGTGCAGTGGCTCAGTCTGAAACCCTTCATTTGATGTGCACACAAACTTGCACATAGACACGTGCGCGTGCACGCACATTGTCAAGCTTATCGTTAGCGTTCAAGGACATGGGAGCCTGGGATTGTTTGGACTAGTGTCACAAGATTTCTTGTCTTTGTCTCACTGCCACACAGAAGTTATCCTCTTATCTTTTTGTAGGGAGTATGTGGATGGATGTGTGCAAGAGTTTTGAATTTGTTCAAGGACTTTGCTTCATGAAACTTTGTCTCCTAGCTATGAAAATCACAGTTTGATTTGTCTTGTTGTCTTGACATTATATATCTACAATAATCTACAGTATTTGGACCCATTTTATGATTTTCAGTTTGTATAGAGCGCAGCAGGAATTAACTGTAACATGTTAATATGGATGCAAACATGGAGGCTAACATGAGTGCTAACACATACCTACTCATATGAGTTCCCTTGTCTTGAATTCAATACGTTTTTTTGAATTGCTTCTCCACTAACATACATGCTAACATGTATATACGGGACTCTCTCCAGAAATTTGTACTACGAGGGTGCTAGCTGTGCATTGTTGATGGGGGGTGTTGGCGAAGTGTTTACCGGGGGGTGGGGGGTGGACAAGCGTGCTCGTGCCTGTGTGTACGCCTGTGTGCGCGGATCGATCCATGCAGTACTTACTGACGTATCGAGTGGATTGATCCGCTGTATTACACAGGGGAATAAATGGTTGAGTGTGTGAGCGCTCGGAGGAGGCGGGGGAGGCAGACGGACTGACACAAACACTTAGAGGAGTAGTAGTCATGTGTTTCTTTCAATGACTACAGTCATGATCAGAACTGAAGTATTACTTTCTGATGCGTGCCCAGTCTCGTGTCTGTGTGTGTGTGTGTATGTGTGTGTGTGTGCGTGCGGATCGAGAGAGAGTGTGGAGGAGAGGGGGAGGGGCCAAAGTGCGCCTGAGTGAGCAGCATAGAGAGAGAGAGAGAGAGAGAGAGAGAGAGAGAGAAGAAAGAGAGGTGCACTGTTTGCTGGCGTTCTACCAACATGTCGTAATAATCATGCAAATCAAAGAATCGATAATGAAATTCGTTGTCAACACTTTTAATAATCAATTTTTATCAATTTTATTGATTCGTTGTTGCAGGGCTAAATATCAGTATGTATAGAGCGCAGCAGTGCGTTAGCATACTCTTGGATGCTAACATTGATGCTGACATACATGCTAACACTGGTTCCCTTGTCAAGTCATTGCTTGGTCGATGGTTAACAGAAAGTTATGAGAATGTGACATTAAAATAGAACATTTAAAATATGTCCCCTAACTGCCCAGTCATGAATTTCGAAGCCTTAAATTGATAGTTGCTAACGTTAGCTTTTTACCTCTGGGGATCCCATTTTCAAAAGTGGTGTCCGTTTCTATGTTTGTCTTTATAAAGTAAAGGATCACAATCAGACAGAGATCTAGAAAGTTTACCCTTCCTCCTTACCACCAGAGGTCAAAGGTCAGCTCTATGAGTGTGAATACTGCTTTGTTCTCTCTTGCACTTATCTCACCTGAATCCCACCGCCGTATATACATAACCTGTATGCTTACATCGTACAGGTACAAACATGCCCACTCCCACTACTCTATCATTTCCCTTTATTACCGGCCGTAGCATCCCCTTCAAGGACTTATGAAGGGGTGATCCCTCTAAAGCTGATGAGTCAGCGGTAAATTCACATTTCCATATTACGTTACAGCATGTATTGGCCCATAGTGAAGCAGATTGAGCTTAGTTTTGTTATTTTCCATCATGGTCTCTCAAATGATGTTTAAAGAAATAGTTTTGGGACACATGCCTGTTATCTGTGTGGCAGGAGGTTACAGATCAAGAATGATGACAATCTCTTCTCTGTATGCTAAACATAAAGCTGGACATAACCTCTTAATCCCGAGAACACAACCTGACTTTCAAAGTATTTTCCAGCTTTTCCAGGTTGCACCACAAAACCAGTTTATATCTTATATCTCAGAGTTATGTTGCAACACTTTGCTTTATGTAGAAATTGAACATATTAAGGTTAATAAGTGAGATGGTTGGTGGTCAACCAGTTGACATTTGGAGGACATAACTCACCTGCCCTTAGTCATTGCGCGCCTCATCCATTAAGTGCGCTGTTACTGTGACATATGATTCTGTAGCAATTTAAGTCCACCTATCACATCAGAGCTATCCTACATGCTTTCTTCAGTGATTCCAGTACTTTGATTTTGGTCTTGTTGTAAAGTTCGGGAACTGCTTTCCGGGCAAAATACTTTCGCTTCGGAAGTTTGTATCTGGGCTCCACGTCTGCATCAGCGCATGAAAGCCCTGGTTGTTCACAACATCATATGGACGTAAATCCTCAGCGATAAAGGTTGCAATGGATGATGGGATTTGTTTAACCCTTTCAGAGCTCCGGGGAAGTTTTGATAATCCTTCCTCGATTGTTTGCTGGTTAGCAGCAACAACCAGCGGATTCTTCTCCTCCTCTATACCGGGGTGCTGTCCCATGTTTGTAGTGTTACCACTGTACTTAATTCTGGTTTTACACAATTTACATATGGGGTAGGTTTTGCCAGTGCCCTTTCCATTTTCATATTCCAAAAAAACTAAATGCTTCCAAATGCTAGCTTTTAATCCCGATGAGTGAATCTCACGCTCAGTGACTATAGCCAAAGAGCTAGCTGCTGCTATCTTAGCTATCACCTGGTCCGTCCCTTCAGGCGTCCGTGCGGCATGTACAACTTTTACTTTCATTTACTGCGGTTATGTTCCTGTCATTTAGTTATTATGAAAAAGAATATTTTTTTGAACATTTATGAATCGTAATTGAATCGTCACGTGTCACATCGTGATGAATAGAATAATTGGTGTATCGGCACACCCCTAGGCAGGAGTGGCTCTTGAAAATGGCACCCATGCCAGGCTCTGACCTTGTGACACATGTCATAACTAAAACAGGGAACACTACTAGTTTTAGTAATGTCCCTCCCAAAGAAATAAGTAGGCCTCTTGGTTGGTGGAACAGCTTCAGGTGAGATGGTGCATTTCTATTGGTTGTTTTTTTTGTTAGTGAGTTGTGGGGTAGTGGGTGAGTTGACCCAATTGGTGATTGCCACCAATTGGCAACTGACCCAATAGCAAAATTAAATATAGCTTAGCTTTTTCTACAATCAAATACACCGCAATGCATTGGCCCAATGTATGTCAGTGGTCATATCAAATACATTTTCAGTCTTAAATGCTGTTATGAACAAGGATCTGTTGAATACCGGATTTGACCAACCAAAGTTGATGTAGCCATTAGGTGGTCCACACTGCAGATACACCGCTGAAACGCTTTTGGGCGTTGAGCAGAAATGAGGGTTGCTGTGGAATTGTTTACATCAGTGAGTGTCTCCTAGCAGCACCTCAGTGTCTCTTAAATTTGATCTGTCTTCATCATGACTCCTCAATTTTGACAATGTCAGGGAGAAACTGTATGGAGGTGCTAGAGCCAATTCAAGGCTACCCAGCCGACCAATCACAGTAGGGGATCAACCTTCATGCTGTGGTGTAGCTTTGATGCAGGAGCAGCAGAATTGTTGGTCAGAGATGAAGTTGTATCAGACAGCTCCTCTTGCTTGCCTCATGCCTATGGCAAAGTGCGATTGTTGTGTGGCTGAAGCTCTGTGGCCTAGTTTCCTCTAATCACTCCCTGTCACTGTTGGTGTCACCCCTCTCTCTTCCTCTGCCCAGTCCTCTTCGTCATTTATCCTTTTTTTCCTTCTCTCTTCCTTCCTCTGCCTCCCTCGCCCTTCACTCTCTCTGCATGTCCAGAAGAAAGGGGTGGTGCATTCCAAAAGCCTGGAGACCATTCCCCTCTTTCAGCCAGTGGCTCACAGAGTGACAGAGGAATTAGAATAAGAATAGCTGCCCATTCACCCCAGTGCCCCAGTGACGAGCCGGAGGGGAGGACGAAACAGAGGAGGGAGCCGGAGGGAGGAGAGGACTGAAGTGGAGGGGGGGTCCCGCGATATTCCACACTCTCATTGGCTGGTGGCATTCCCTCTGTTTTTACATCGCTGCCGTCAGTTGTACTTTCAAGTTTGTTTTACACATTCTGGCACACATGCACACTGCACATGTGCATGCATGCGTAAATATACACATTGGGGTGCCGGGTTTGCACACGTGCACGCTGGATGGAATACGGGAATCAGGACACACACTCACACACGCTGTCAAACAACGTTGGAGACAGTGTGTGAGCAAGCAACGCAGTGCAGAGGGGAGTAAGTTGACTTGTGGCTGTGAGTATTACCTACTTTAATGGATCGATTCTGGCTATTACACAGTGACTGTTACAGTGAATGTGTTTGTAATAGTAAGTCTTGCATGTTCTCTATTGTAATCCACGGGAGTAGCAACTAGTTCAGATTCTAACATGACCTTGTGCTGTCACCACTGCTGTAGGTTGCCTGTGGCTGAACCGTAAAACTCTTAACGAGGTGGCTGTTAAAATGTAACATTGGTGGAGCTGTTTAACAGGGTAGCAAGTGCTGTAGCAGTGGAATATGGGTTAATGCATAGTCCATCTTGAAATTATTATTATTGTTGGATTAGATTGGATTAGATTTCAGACCTGGGACTATGTTGTTATATTGTGGTACATGTTTCAGTGGTGATGAGGCTTCACATGTCAGCAGCTCTCTACTCTTAGACTCAGGGAAACATGCAATGATGGGTCTGTCTTTGCTGTAGTTGCAAAGAAAGCATGCAAAGGTTAATACTCCACCAGGCGCACCTGTGACCTCTAACACTAGAACCAATCTGGATTCAACAGACAATCCAGTGTGAGCAGTACATTTTAAAATTAGGAACCCTATTTGATAATCTACTTGTACCTACCTTTAGTTGGTACACCTGTTGGTTAACCCAAATATCTAATTAACCAATCACATGCCTGTAACTCAGTGCATTTAGGAATTCAGCAGCTTCGAATTACTCATCAGCACAGGGAATACAGGTGAAGTGATTTAAAGTGTGGTTGCCGTGATGATTACTCTCAGTAGTTTCTGGAACGTGGCAGTGACTTCGTTGAACTTAAATGACCTCCACAGTCATCAGATATAAATATAGTAGATGTGGTGGAATGGGAAATTTGAATCATGGATGTACAGCTTTGTTGAAATTATGTTATGAAAAATAAAGTAGTTTTGATTGCAAAGAATTATTGGGAGACTTATGTTTCCAGTAAGTGTGTATGTCTCTCATTTTATAAGAGGTCCCAGTCGTTGACTTGGATTCAAATTATTCTATAATTGATAATATATACATTCCAGCATTCCTTGGAAATCTTTGTCTTCTTCATTTATTGCTTCCTGCTTCCTGCAGTTTATCCTCATGTACGGTTCTCCATAAAGGGGCATGGTTTATTCAAATGGGCAATTTGATACCAAAATGATGTGCATGATGTTTGACTCAAACACTGCAAAAATATTTTTTGGGTTAGGGAAAAGCATCGAACTCCTAATTGAACTGTTTTTGAGCTCAGAACATCACTGTGAAAGCACTAAGTTCATCCAGATTTTTGTTTTAGCACAGCCAATTGGTGAGCTGCATTTTTTTGGGTTGTCCCTACTTTAAATCAACTTTGTAAGTCCACTCCCATGACCTCCCTGTGATTCTTTTGTGAGCAAATGGGTTGGGGGAGGTCAGACCACCAGGTTGGGTTACACAGCAGTATTGCACTGGTCTGAGCAGAAGGACTTAGAGAGAGGGATCAGGCTTTGAAATCATAGATATGTTCAGTGTCCCAAAAATCAGTCCAATGGATATAGAATCATATTACACCGAGCATATCGTTGATATGATCATTCTGCTGAAAACAGCAACCTGGCAACAGTTGAATAGGTGTACCTAATAAAATGACTGGTGAGTGCATATGTTAATATGAGCAAGCATCTGTATAGTGATGTAGTGAGAGTATTAAAATCCCTGAAGGTCGCGGGTAAACATGATCAGGCAGCATTACACACACAGTCACATCAGATCAGGTTGTTTCATGCATCTGAATGGGTAGAAAAACATATTGTCATGGGTGTGGGGACCCACTGAACCATGTGAGTGCTGAGGGGCTGTGGTGTCCCTTCCCTCCGACAGTGGGCCTGTCGGGCCACGTGGGGCCCCTCACTGTCTGAGTGTGAGTTATACTTTCCAACAGAGACCTGCTGAAGATCTCAAATCTTTTTTTTAAAGTGAGGATATTTAGTTTTTGTTTATTGAGGAAGAAAGAAATTATTCAAACCAAAATATTGTTATATGATCTGTCCTTTTTATGATTTGTTGATTTCAGCAAGCTTAAAGATCATTGCTAAGATCAGTATCGGGCACATGTGTCAAACTTGTGGCCCGCAGGCTAAATATGTCGCGCAGGATTATTCAGTGGCCCACGAGAGCTTAAAGGCACACGATTGTCTAAAAATAAATATATATATATTTATATAAGTATAAAGTAAGTAATATAAAGTATAAAATAATAAGTCTAAAGCATACATTGCCCATGAACTCTAGTCAATTACACATGCCACTTCCTATGTATAGCAATATATTCAGTGTGTTTACAGGTGTAACAAGTATGGAAATGCATATACGATATTTGAAACTTAAATAAATAACAGATTGATAAATAATAATCAAATATGAGGAAAGTTATTTTGCAAGATGTTAAGTTGTAACCACATTTAGTCCCACAATTACAACAAGCCCCTTGAGAGCAACCATCATTCTATTGTAGCCCTCTGTGAAAATTAGTTTGACACCCCCGGTATAGGGTGTCAAACACATGGCCCATGGGCCAAAATTGGGCTGCCAAAAGAGTTCGGTCCGGCCAACAAATTGTAAAAATTACAGAGAAGATAGAGAGATGTTGGTTTGTTGACCTGCACTTACTATGCCAGGAAACTAGGGGGAGCCTCGAGCTTTTTTGGAGTTGTGGATGTTTACGGGTCATTATGCTGCATTACTTACTTACTTGCCCAGCCGACTTACGATCAAATTGGGTTGCATGTGGTCCCTGAACAAAAATGAGTTTGACACTCCAGGTACAGGCCTTTCTCAGCTATTTTGACTAATTTACGTATTGATAGGGATTTTTTCTGCCTGGAATGCTGTTTATTCACACTCCTTAACAGTTGGTGGCGATGATGATGATGCCCCCCCCCCCCCACCCCTGTAATGCTAACAGACACTTTTCTCACTTTTCTCACTTTTCTCACATTTCTCAGATTGAAGAAAACTAGCAAAGTTTGTAAGAGAGGCCACAGGCGACTTGGTCATCTTAATTTCTCTAATTCATTCCTGTTTTCTTAACACAGGCAGCAATAGTGTGGTGTCCTCATGCCCATGATGTCCACCATGTCTGTGCAGCTGATCCTCCTCATGCTGGGTGAGTTTGCGATCAACCAATGCAATCAACCTGTCAGCCAGTGTGACCTCATGTCTGCAGTAAAGCTAAGTCCAAATGAATTTCACATGACCTACTTTGAACTTTAAAATTGGTTAGTGGAATATGTTTGCATTTATAACTTGGACCATGTTTTCAGTTTTGCATCATTAGCATCTAAAGTAAATTGTAAGGGAGTCTCTCCCCTCCCTTTGTCATAAAGTGTAATGCCTCAGTGTTTCAAGTGGATCGGGCTGGAACCTCAGGTGTCTGTGCTTGGTTGTGTTTCCTGCAGTAAACAGGAAATTCATTTTGAATTTGCCCTTTCCTCTGCTGCGTATACTAGCTATGTCAGCCATTGGCCTTCACAACAGCCTCGTTCAGTGACAGCCTTACTCTCTGGATGCTTAGATACAGATGCTCAGTGACTAAACTATGTTTTTGTCAAAATGGTTCCAACGACCCTTCTGTGACAAGTGTGGCAACTGAAGTGTCTGGAACGATAATGGCTTTCAGAGTGACAAGAAGTGATGAAGAGCCAGACTACTCCTTCTATCTCTTTTCCTTGCCCTCATTTCTAGATAACACTACGCTGAAGTACAAAGTTAAGTGCAGCAGTGGCTTTTTAGAGTCTGTCCACTTTCAGTTCATGGATAAGCCATATCAAAACTAAGGACCTCTTAGTTACAATTGCCACTTAAAGTTTCCCATTGTAATATTCACATGGATTTCACTTTGTCGCATTGCACCAAATCCATTGAATCAAATCCACGTCTTTGCAATTCCAGGTTTTCTTGTCTACCTGCATGCATGTTCAGACCACATGAATACACCTAGATTCAGATTCATGTTGAGATTGTGTATTAGTTAATTCAAAGTAACTGTCTATTTATACTTTTAAGGTGCAGTATGTAAGATATGGTGACATCTAGTGGTGAAGTTGCATGTTGTGTCCATCACCTCGTCCTTACCCTTTCGAGCATGCAGGAGAACCTATGGTAGCCCTCAGTTGCCATTAAAGCTCAAAAGATGTTTAGTATGTGCATACCTTTAAATTGGCCCCATGGGGATAAATAAAGTTTCCTGAATCTGCATCTGAATCTACCTCCACTTTAAGATATGGTAAAAACATGGCGGGCCCCACCCGCTCCTGGTGTAAATGTGCAAAAGAGCTAATTTGTGTTGTAAACTTTTATGTAAAAAGCAAGTCGTACATTAGGGTGATTATACATTTATAAACATATATAATTATTCTATTTCTACTGATAAAAGTGACTAACATTAACTTACTAAATCGTACAAACTGTGACTAACTTGTATCCATGTGAGTAGTTGAAGAATGACTTAGTCTGTTGGTATAAAAATACTTCCTGTATTGATTGAAACCTCGTGGAATTATGAAGCTTTGAGAAAATGTGGGGCATTTGTGGAATGTGTGGTCGATGATGGGCTCCTGACAGAAGAGCTGGATCCGAGGTAGTATGGGTTAATTGGTGACCAAGGGGCATTTTTTTCAGTGGGGCCACACATACACCATGCTCTCACACACACACACACACACACACACACACACACACACACACACACACACACACACACACACACACACACACACACACACACACACACACACAGGCTTACTGCCCAATGTTGATATAGAAATCCATTCCCTCATGAGTTTGTCAGGAGACTAGACTGTGGTTTTGTCCAAGCTCTAAGGAAAGAACATGTCTGACCACTCACAGAGAAAGACATGGAGACTGATTATACTTTGCTTTTCTCCAACGTGCCTGTACACAGGTATCTGGGTCAGCATGCGTATTAATCAGTAACTAACCAGAGGAAGACTTGATTCATGTGCGTGAGGGTTGGGACAATCAACCCCAGTAAAGGTCAATGCACACTCTGCAAGAACAGAGAACTTTCTTCTTGTTCTTGTGTCTGACAGCTATTGTGTGGTTGGTCCGAAATTTGTTCTGCACTCATAGTTCTTGTGGAATATGAAATGTCCTATCCAGAAAGCACTTTGTTCCTGTTCTTGCAGCCCTGGGAGCAAGAACAAAGTTCTCTCCTCTTGCGGAGTATGTATTGACCCTTAGGGTGTGTTTGAGTGCAGTGATTTCCTGTAGTACACATTAGTGAATGAGTCAGTACCAGTGGAAATATACAGTGTTTAGATTAGCTGCTTTATTTGTGCACATTATTTATTATTTTAGTCCTCACAACGGGATACTTAACAAGAGTTAAATGTATATAAATTTAGCTTTTTGTTTGAATTTTTCAAGAGACTGCATGTGGTTGAGTCAAAATCATGAGTACTTGGAACCATGCTGTCTTTCCTGGCACGAATATCAATTACAATACATCACAACATTAATGGGCATGAATCACCAGGGACAATGAGTGGTATTACCTTAATTCTTTATGACATTAAAAATGAATAGTGAGATGTTTTGGATTAATCAAAATAAAATCAGTGAAGGTGTATACAAGAAAACACAAACATTTGCT
This sequence comes from Chascanopsetta lugubris, assembly GCA_016785325.1. Classification (NCBI taxonomy): domain Eukaryota; kingdom Metazoa; phylum Chordata; class Actinopteri; order Pleuronectiformes; family Bothidae; genus Chascanopsetta; species Chascanopsetta lugubris. The sequence continues at coordinate 37,894 of JAFBJT010106982.1, read as the reverse complement.
GAATACTTATGTTGCATTTTGTTGTCAAAAATGTGTATTTCTGTAAATGGGCTCAAGAGTTTTGAAACACAGCTAATCCATAATTGTGTAGACAGATAAAACTCAAATTAGGTACTAGCGAGAAGTGTCTGACTGAGGATTGTGGTTTATTAGGAAAAGTTGGTAGCCCTGGAGTCATAGTGGCTGCGTGAGAACTGCAGAACAACAGTGTTGTGTTTCTGTTGCGTGAAGAAGTACATCTATATACACAACTGAACATTGGAATATCATGGTATGTAGCTGTACATCATCTGGCCCGGCAATAAAAATTCAAAAAAAAAAAAAAAAAAGATTCAGTCAACAATGGAACAAAAATTTACGCCGCCACCTATTTGTCTGGTGTATGTACTGCAGCAAGTATGCTCAATATTTTGCAAATCTGTCAGTATAAGAATGTTTCTGAGCATGTTTATGTGTACATGTGAGCAAAGAGAATTCTCTCGGAGACATAGACAAATCAATAAAGGGCCATAAAGATTAAGCTTACCTTTAGCCATAGGGGCCAATTTTATGTCAAACACTGATTTAAAAAGTCTGATTCCTAGTGTACTAAAGCACATTGTGGAAAACAAAAAAAATCTGAAAAATCTGTTTTATTTTCATACTAATCACAATATTTTTTACAAAGTATGAACTACTGTCTGTACAGGGGGACTTCGGTTGCCAGTCAGATTTCAGCGTTCAGGTTACAAATCAATAGAAATGATGAAAGGTCATCACGTTAACACTGAGTCAAATTTTCTTGTGCCACAGAGCTTTAGAGAATTAGTTTGACATACCAACAATGTGCTTGGAGAGTGTAGGTGTGGAACAAGTAGGCGTGGTTTGCATCATGTCCACGGCGCTGACACCTGGAATGTTTTCTCTAATAAATAACATCATCCCCTCCATCCCTGCATTCCTGCCATATCACTGTATTCAGGGGGGAGATGTCTCAGCCTGTGTTTACCTGCGACTCTTCCTCTATGTGTCGGGTTCACGGCCACGTGCTTCACTCTAATCACACACTGCTGAACCAGCTGGGGACAAACATCATCTGTACAACAACAAGGTTCATCTCAGGGCTGGACGTGTGCACAGCTTAGCCTTGAACTTTCTTAGAAGTCAAGACGCTGTCTTTGTGTCAATTGTTGCCCTATTCCTGGAGTCACGGTGCAAGACATGGGCTGACAGATTAAAGTTACTTAGTGTGGTTTTATTTCAAAATAAATGTTGATTTCAAATAATGAACTTTATCTGAATAGAACAGCAACATAGTGTTTCACAGTGAGCCAGACAACACATAAAGGACAAAAATAAGAAAAAAAAATCTAGTAATATAAATGAAATATATGAATGGAAATACTATGAATAAATAAAATAAAATAAATCAATAAGAACAAAAATAAATAAATACAAGTAATTATATAGAAAAATACATTTTGATACATGAAAATATAAGAAGTTGGGTAGAAGTATGTTTTGTGCTACGTCTCTCTGTTCCTGTACAAATATACAAATATCATGTACAGCCAACTTCCTCATAATAATAATAATAATAATAACAATAATAATGATAGTAATAATAATAATGATGATAATAATGATAATAATAATAGTACTCAAAACCATAATAAATAATGCAAATTAACTCTAACAATAATGATAATAAGTCTGATACTACTACTACTACTACTACTACGACTAATAATAATGATAAAGATAATATTTAGTCTCTTATGCACTTTTGTTATCCTGTGAAATGTCTCGATAACAACACTTAAGTTTACAATTAATGATTTGTCATGTAATCCCACGCATCCTCCTGGTTGCTCCATGCAGATTGTTGTTGTGCTGTATTATCTTCCATAAAAACCGATTCAATGTATGCAGTTACAAATTAGTTTGTGATTCAGAAAGAAACACAAACCTGAAAATGTTGACATCAGTGCACATGCTGACGTTCTCCATGCTATTCCGAGCAAGTCAACAATATGCCTCCTCCAGCCCACACAGAGATCAGGATGAACACCAGTGTTACTTTTCACACGTCACTGGCATCTTCAGAAAGTGGGTCAGCCATAGATTACAACCTCGCCTTGTAATTATCAACGTACACCCCTTGCTTTTCTGCAGAGACACAGGGTGACAGATCGGAGAAAGCCATTAGACGTGAAGACTTGTGCGGACAGTGCTGTACAGTTAAGCAGTGACATTCCACGCATGTGTGATTTCAAAACACAGCCACAGTCACTAATTAAAACTTAAGACTAATTTACGATTGCTGTGGGGTACCTGTCTAGACAAGATGTGAGGAGAGGATGTCATAACACATCTGGAAGTCCCTTTTTTCCTTTTATTCTCATGAACCCATAACTCCAGTACGAGCCAATTTCTAGAAAGATTAGAGATTCAATGACCTCGGCCTTAAAAACAAAAACAATTTAACCACCGCAAAGAAAATTCAGGTGGAAATCAAATAGGGGAACCTGCCGTTTGTTGGTTCCTGCCATTTTTGTGATATCCTCACTTAATAGCATGAGGGAGCTTTCCAAAAACAGTTATTAATGGCAACAGCTGTGGCAGTGAAGTGATGTACAGACAGCATTTTATTACTTGAAAAACCAGGCTTGCACTTGTCAAGCAGAACCCAAGCGTCTTAAAAAAAAGGCCTTGAAAATAATAAAAGCCTTTAGCTAGCCATCACCATTTTCCATTCCTCACGTGCATACCACAGCATAAGCCACTTTTCCACTAACATTCCCGGGACCTTTCATTACCAGGAATTGGATGCTCTGCGTTTCCATCGCATCTCAAAGTTCCACAGCATTTTACTCAAATCTGGCTGATGAGGTGGGGGGGGGGGGGGGGGGGGGGGGGGGGTTGGTAAAAGAAACTGCTCTACTCCTCCAGTCCAGTAGGTGGTGGTAGCAAGAAGCTGAAGGCCAAATAAGCACAATGATACCATAAAAGGCAACCGAAAAGCCTGCCATCATACATCAGAACAGGGGACGGTAACAGCTTGTTGGCTATTTGACTCCGTGGTTTCGAGAAGCCAACTCGGCTCAGCTCGGCTAGAGTTGGCTAATGAGTTGTTCAATTATTTGCATTAAAAGCTGATTTTTTTTTTCAACAAATAGTTGCCTAGTGTGCATTTAAGACCATTGTTGTTTATCATGTCGGTAATATTTTATTTAAAATATCGATCTGTATTTGTTCAGCGTTGCCTCATGCTGGGGAGGTTATTTGACCAGTGACTGAACCCATCGTACGATGCTATAATTGCATGGTGAGTTCACTTGAAACTCACCCACAGTCAGTCAGGGCTGTTTGAGGAGGGGGTGGCTACACTGGTGTTAGTTTACTGAATATACACCTGGGCAGGTTTATACTTCTGCTTCTCCCGGTGTTTGTTTGCCAAAGAAAAATATGTTTCCTCATTCATCATAAGAGGTCCCAGCGCATTCCTTCATGCTGTTCCCCTCCATGCACAGTCTTGTATCTATGTTAGAGTTTGAGTTAGTCAGCGCTGCCTTGTGTTTGATGTTTGGTCAGGGTGTGATTGATCTCTATCTACAGTCCATAGGTTTGCCTTGCAGCTTATTCATGCATAGTTGTGCAAGTTTGCGCCATACACATGCACATCTGTCAGGAAACATGTCTCTCATTTTCCCTGATTACAAACTGCAGAGCCACAATGTTATCAGTGGAACTGATTACGATGAATGTCAGGCTTTTCAGGAATTCATAAGAGACCACTTCTGTCATGTTTTTCATCTAAATGTCTGTGTGTGTGTGTGTGTGAGTGCGTGCATGTTTGAAAGATTTTGACGATTTCTAATATTGAGATATTAATTTTAGATTATTGATTTAGATTGATTCAACTTTCATTCTTTTATACACTTGTGAGGTAATCCTGAGATCTGTTAAAGGTACAGTGTGTAGTATTTAGTGTTTACAGAAGAACATTTAAACTCTGTTGGTTTTTAGTTTTTAGTTTGTGTTTCTGTTTATTATAAGATTATACTGGGCTCATTCTAGGTTCATAAAAACAACAAATTGTTCATTTAGGTGATAATACAAAGGAAAGGTAAGTTGTTTTTTTCTTTTCTTTAAATATGAATAGAAATAAATCACTTACATATTACACACTGTATTCTTCAGACAAATGTTCTCTCATTTACAAATAGATAAATAAACAAATAAAGACATAGATGGATAAATGAATAAACAAATGAAAGGATACATGAGTAAACACATATTTTAGTTTATTTATCTTGATATAAAGCGTTGCAAAATTAACATCATGCTGTTAGTTTGGAGTCAAATCTGTAAACAGGAAGAGAACGTTGTTTCCATGAAACTGGTCAACTCCACCAGCGTGAATGTCTGAATGTGTGTCAGTGTGATATGGTGACCTATTTCCTGAACAATGCTGGAGTTTGACATGGTCCATAGCCTCAGTTACTGTGTTTACATGTGCAACATGACCACAAACTAATCAGAATCATTCCCACTGGAAACGTCAGTGTTTACATAGACATAAAATAATATGACCCGATAAGACACCTACACTTACATGTTAGTGAAGTGAAATATGGACAAAATCTTTGTATTTTCTTTGAAACAATAAACGCCATGTCAGACAGGCTTGATTGGCCAGAGCTCTCATTCTGAAAAATTCAAAGGTGCTGACCAGCTTGACCACCCCTTTTCATGAGACACTTAAAGTGGATTTCTTGTCTTGGCAGTGTAAGAAATAGGAAGTATGGTGTTTTACTTGACATCTCCACCTTTAAAGTCTATGTTCAGTTTGGAATAATCTGACCCCAGCCAAGTGTTTACCTGACCAAGATTATCACAGGACAAATCAAGTTGGAATCCTCCCACTGGCATATTTGGAATTATAATCTAATTTATTGGTGTTCAAAATGACCGCCTACAAGTCACCAAATTCTGTAGAATCAGTACTTAGATACTCTATGACAGATGCTTCAGTGGTTGATTTAATCTGTTTCAAGGGAGTAAAGAGATTTATTTATCATATCATTGACCTCTAAGTGCCTCTGAAGCATTGTTATTTGAGTCTCTCCATGTATTCACTTTCATAACATATGTAGAAAAGCACTATAAGGGAACATGAACAATGATTTGTGTTTGGACCATGATCACAATTAGGTATTTCCCTCCATTGGCCCTTTCCTCCAGTTGTAGGTATCATATTGCCAAAAGTATTGGGACACCCCACCAACGTGACTGTGCAGCAGTGCACAAAGCAAGGACCACAAAGACGTCGTGTGGAGGGACTTATCTGGCCTACACTGAGTCCTGACCTCAACCCAATAGACCACCAATGGGTGGTCTTCCCTGAAGAACTTAGGCTGTTATAGCTGCAAAGGGTGGGCCAACTCCATATTCAACCCTATTGATTATGACTTGGATGTGTGTGTGTGTATGTAAAAGCAGAGGTCCCAATACTTTTGGCAATTAAGTATTCACAGACTAGTGACACAGACTCACTGGTGTTTTGGATCACACCATTAGTGGGATGTCCGTTTGATGCGGAGATGCACCCTATTGTTTCCAGAGGATGTTTTTGATTCCTTCTCGAACCGTCCACTTCTCCCCCATCGTGCCTCGACATGTCACCGCTCCAGGACACGATTGGATGAAGGGATGACATAAATCTCTCCCCAAGTCTCAAGTGCTGCCGGTTACTGGGCCTCCGCCACCACACACTGCTTTCATATTGCTCATCTGGATCCCTTCATTTTCCATCTTTCACTTTTGTTTCAGTTCACTGTCTCTTTCTCTTTCTCTCTCCCTCTCTCTCTCTTTCATATATCCATTATGAGGCCTGGTATTCAGAGGCACTGATGCAGAGAGAGTGTTGACATGGGTGAGGGGAGACTATCAGGGGAGAGACCCAGAACATACTGGAGTGATAGTGGAACTGCTTATCGAACAGTGATGTTTATTTAAAAAAACAAACAAACAAAGTATTTGTTTTTATTTTTTCTAAACTTTGGCCTTCGGGCCAACTGTGGCCAATAGTCCATTTTTTATTGGCCCGCAGCATATTATAAAAATATAATGGAATATGGCCCACACATGAAACTTGTTCTCGACTGCCTCTGCACTTCCACGTTTTCACACTAGGTGGAGCTACCACTTCATTGAGGATACAGTGTGGTCCAACTTTGTCAACCCGCACCCTAAAAGCTCAGTGCCAGACCCGACTCGGGTCTAATGAGACAATCCGAACTATGAATGAAAACCCATTAATGGAAAGTTGTGATGTGTTTTAGTTATTTATTTATTTATTTGTTTTATTAAGCTTATTTGATTATCAAGCATAGTTGGCTGACATTTGATTTATTTTATTAGCTTAAATAGTGGCCCACATTTCGTGTAATTTTTTGTATGTGGCTCTGTATGTGAAAAAGGTTTGGACAAAGGTTTGGACACCTCTGAAGCAGTAGTTGCATTAAATCTACTGTTAGGCTGTTATGTTGACGTACAAAGTTATATATAAAAACTCTCATATTAATTTCATAATCTATTTTTTCCTCTCATTTGAATTGTTTCAGGATGATTTCATCAGATATGGCCTCTTAAGTACTATCTTATTTTCAGGAACATTTTGCACATATAAAATTGTATAGTATTTGATACAAAAGTGTATTGCATTGTACGTCTTGACTTATTTATTTTACTATTGTCAATATTGTTTCTTGTCTGTTTTACTTTATTGTTTTTGTTTGTTTGTCTGTTTTTGTTGTTGAGTGGTTAGGGTTTGGGTTAGGATGGGAAAGGTACTTTATTTTTCAGCATATGGCATGTGTCTTGTTCTTGAGGTATCACCCTACTTTGCCACTCCCTGAATAAGAATGTATACAATTCCTAGAACTTTTCCCATAATTATAAGATCTGTGTCTTCCTAATTACAAGAATGATGATTGTGTAATCAGAAGGCCTGGATTGAGATCAAACCCTCCATGCTTATCTTAGTAGAATGATACATGCCGATGTTAACATTTGTATCTATCTCTTTATTATGCGATCATATTCTCACAGTGCTTTCCTGCCTTGAGCACCATTGGTGCATCTTGACCCGATATGACATCGATGACCCTTGTTTTTCTCTTCCAGCTCTCGCCGTGTTAGGACAGGAGCTCCCGTCGAGTCCGCACGGCTGCACGGAGGGAAGCTGTTACCCTGCGACAGGAAACCTCCTGATAGGACGTGCTGTTAACTTAACTGCCACATCCACATGCGGCCTAAATGGGCCGGAACACTACTGCATTGTCAGTCATCTGCAGGTCAGGAACCACACTAAAGGAGCATTAATCATATGTCATACTGTCTTTCCCTCCCAGTATGTTGTGATTCACAGTTAACAGAAATGGAGTTTGAAGCTGTAAAGTCTATTTATCATATTTACGACATCTAAGTCATTGATCCCCACTTCAAAAACCAAGCAATCCCTTTAAAGGTGCAGTGTGTAAGATTTTGGTTAGTTTTGTCACCTCTAAATATATTTCAAAACAATTACTTACTGTCATTTTCATGAATATATCATCACCTGAATGTTTTATTTTTTTGTATGTATCTTAACATGAGGAGTGGGTCCACTCTATGGAGGCTGCCATGTTTTTACAGTTGTAAAAGTGGATGTACTAAACATCTTTTGAGTTTTATTGAAAACTGAAGTCTACCATTGGTTCTCCTGCTGCTCAAAAGGTAGAGGTTGAGGTGATGGATACAACATGCAACCTCACCACTCGATGTCACCAAATCTTACACACTGTACCTTTAAGGTCTTTTCCTGTATATGCAAAGTGCCTAGAGGTATATTGAAAATTGAAAAACAAAACTCATTATTACCACTGTTTCTATGAGTCTCTTCTGTGGCATCGACCCTTTTTTACTCATTCCTCTGTTCCATCTCCAAGCCCCGTCCCCTACCTGCCCCCCCCCTACAGTTAATGAGGATGAATTATGGGACAGTTTGTTTGTTGACTTCTTCATGAGGTCATCCATCCTCATGCCTCACTCTACACTCATCCGTCTTCATTTGTTCATCTGTCCGTTTGTTTGCATCCTTGGTTTCCATGAGCAAGGCTTTCCGATGTGGCGCTGCCTGTCAATATCAGGGCCCAGGTGTACACACATACGTCCGCCACTCCTTCACCCTCTTCTGTTGGCTCTATATCCTCCCTTTGTTCCTGGTTTGAGTGATCTTGCTGTCCATATTACATAGTTTTTAGACTCCTCCCTTCCAAAAATCATGTTGTCCTTTCAAGATGGTTGGAGACGAGGGGAATGGAAGTTGTTTTAAAAGATTACTTTTAAAAGACTTAGGCTGACTCCAAAAGAGAGTCAATCTCCTTAGACCCCCATGTTAAAATGGCCAAACATAGGTTCCTACGAAGTGCTTATGAGGTTTATTTTGAGCGATACACTCGCGGCCATCTTGCTAAAGCCTAACTCCTCCCACTTCGTGGTTCATAGCGAAACAGCCAAAGAAGCGGAGCACAGGAAGAATTTGGCTGGGCACAAGATGCTGTCGGAGCATCCACAGATTGAGCCAATGTGGCTCAGGTGTCTCTCAAGACGCCATGCCCATAATTTTGCACAATTTCAAACCTTGATAGATTAGAAATAAATTAGTTCGAAAAGAAAATCACCAATCTATTAAGACCAAAACCACAGCTTGTACCAGGCTTTAAACGTGTTTATTTCACCTCTTAAGTTGACCATTTTAACATGGGAGTCTATGGCGATTTACTCGCCTTTGGAGCCAACCTCAAGTGGCCACCCTGTGAACTGCATGTTTTTCCACTTCAGTATTGGGCTCATCCAGTACGCCCGGAGGTTGCTGCTTGGTAATAACTCAGGCCCCATAAACTCCCCAAATCCCTCTGACCTCACATATTTTAGTGAAAGAGCTACCGAAGCAAATGGTAGCATTGTTGTATAGCTTGTCACACACGTGTACATGATCATGTCTCGGTTACCGCTAGCTCTTGTTACTCTGTCAGCCCCACACGACTCAACTGTTGATATGTTGACATTGACCTACCTTGTATCTGCACAGCACCTACAGTATATCTCACAGACATGCATGTGCCTGCACTTGTGTTGCCACAGGGCAGGAATCTCCTGGAGCGTGAGCTCTCAGGAGGATTTGACTGACATTGTCTGATTGGTGAGGGGCCCTCTGCATCTGAGTGGCAGGGTGTAGTGACAAACTGTTGTACCATAAATCCAGGTGTGGATGAGGTCTGGTCAGAGGCTGCATTAGAGGGCCTTGCTAGACATTTTAAACATCAAGAAGTTCATCAACCACCTCTGTAAAGGATGGATGTGGACACAGGATCCGAAAGGTGGTGCTTACGAACCTCATGGGATTGGATTGCAACTCTTTTCTGCTCAGTTGTTTTTGGTCAAGCCTTTAAACGAGCTCTGGTTTGATTGGTTGTCCTACTGGCACTGTGGAAAATTGAGTTTAAAACTTTTCTGTTAAAGAAGTGGTTGAGAGCTACAAATGATAATCATGGTTATTAAGAAAATATCTTAAGTAAGAATGTTTTTTAAAAACAGTATATAATCTGTAATTGAATAGCATTATATCAGGTCTTGGAGACCTTTCAAAGCACATACAGCACATTCATCCTGTCACACAAAAATTCATACTGCGTATCTATTGGCAACACTTTTTGACAAAACTGCAGCCTTAGTCCATTTTTAATGGCCCGCAGAAAATTCAGTATCTTTCCCAAAGACACTTGAGCCTGCAGAATTGGGAAGGTGAGAGTTGAACCTCTGACCTTCTGGTTAGAGGACAGTTCCTCTCACCCCATCTGCCACAGCTGATAGTTGGAGTGGCGACTAAGTAAATAATTCTATTGTAAAGGGGCTGTTATGTTGAGTAGGAGTAGGCAGGTGACATCTTACTCTTTCCCTGTTGTTGGCATTTTTGCATATTCTCTTCTATTCTATGAGTGCAGATCTAGTTTGTCTATTGGCACATGTACCATTCTTTCATGTATTTCCAAGGAAATTCAAAGTTTTCTTTCCCAATCCCAGATTGCATTTGGGCAATGTCTGCACACGCCATATGTATGACTCCGTGTTCAGTGTTTAGTGACTGGACGGGTGTTGGGATGGATCTTGCACTGCACAGCCCAGGATTTAGGGGTGACAGGTGAAGAAGGCAGGATGCATGTAAAACGTACCCCCAATTAACATGTATAGTGGGCGTGTGTGCAAATTTGGTCACGCACAACCACATATAACCAGCACATTCGACCAACATGCATTAGTGCATTTCACTTCTGGGTCTCTAACAGCCGTGTTGATGTGAGCTGCTTAATCACCCATGACAACAGCCTAATTAAGAAGCCACTTCCAGGAATCCACTGTTTTTTTTTCTGTGCCAACTTACTCTCATTCCTCTGTGTGGCCCTGGCTCTTCCTAACTGTTTTTCCTCTTCACGGGCCCCCCTCTCAAAAGCACCCCCTCTTTTCACATTGTCATCATCACCCTCACTCCATGTCGACCCGTTCCTTGTCCTGCACCCTGGCTGAAAGCCCTCTTCACTGCATACTCACATAGCTTATCCTCGCTTACATTTTCTCATTCACCCCTTCAGTCAAGCTTCCAGTACTGGGCCTTGGTCCCCGGATGGTTGTATCTTTCCCATAGTCTTTGCCCTCACTGTCATCCACTCCTCACTATTTTGCCTGGCAATGTTTCTTGCTCAGGCCCAAATACACTGACTTTAATTGTGTCTGCCTTTAGAAGTTACGGGTTATGTCCTTAAGACCTCCCATGAAGTTAAGGGATAAGATTCGCCAAGACATAACAGTGTGTCATCTTCATATCAGTTATAACGTTGCCTTAAGGTCAATACATACTCCGCAAGAACAGAGAACTCTGTTCTTGCTCCCTGGGCTGCAAAAAGCCCTGGTTTGGGAGTATTTGCAGATTGTTCTTGACACACCATCTGGGCAGAACTTTGTATGAAATGTCTTGGTCAGAAAGAACTTTGTCCTTGTTCTTGCAGCCCTGGGAATTAGAACAAAGTTCGCTGTTCTTGCGTAGTATACGTTGACCTTTAGGGAGGCATACATGATGTAATGGTCCAAATACAGAACCTTGGGGAACTCCATTTCCAAAATATATGCATGTGTGGGTTAAACCATCTGTATGCTGTTCCATGCAAATTTATTTATTCATTTATTTTTTAAGTCACACCTATAGTCCATGATCCTGATTGAGATCATTGGTTAAAATCCCTGAGTCTTTGACAACTCATTATACCAACTAAACTTTAAAACGTCTTTCAACCTAAAACAGGGAAAAATCCATTATGCACTTGACCATGATTTTACCCTTCATCTTCACCCTTGGCTCCATCTCTTCCACTTTCTGTCTTGCTCCCCCTCCTTTACTCATCACTGTCTACTATCTCCCTCTGACTGCTCAGCCTTTTTAATCTTAGTGGAGACACAGTTCAGTTCTCTGGCTGGCATCCCAGTCACAGGGGTAGTGGCAACACAGTAGTGATTCAGCTTGACAGCTGGAAGGCTTAATCTCAACAGCTCTCCGATATGGATACTGTGGATTTTTCACCAGGTCTCTGTACTTAATTCACATTTTTTCAATAATTCCTTTAAAGTCATATTTTAAAAAGTTGTGTTCTCTTCCCTCTCTCTTTGACAGGAGTCAGACAAGTGTTTCGAGTGTAACTCCCAACACCACTATAACCCGTACCACCACAGACACAGCCATCGTATTGAAAACGTGATCAACCTCATGGACGCATTGGGAAGCCACACCTGGTGGCAGTCTGTCAATGGTGTGTGTGTGTGTGTGTGTGTATGTGTGTGTGTGTGTGTGTGTGTGTGTGTGTGTGTGTGTGCGTGTGCGTGCGCTCTTGTTCTTGAGATTTTAACTGCTACAATGCAATGGCAAGGGACAAATACAAAAAGTAAATCAAGTTAAAGTCATTATCAATATGCAAAGGGAAAGCTGCTGATATTCCGAAGAGGGATTTTGCCTCTGCAGCCAAAGACTGGCGTCTCTCAATGAGAGACAAATATTTAAAGAAAGTAGTAAGAGTTTTCCCTCTATGATCAATCTGCCAAGTGGTGACTTGAGGAAATGAGACTTCTTTAAGTAATGAGCTTGACTGACAGTTGTTTCCTCACAGGCCAGGAGAATGTGAGCATCAGACTGAACCTCGAGGCTGAATTCCACTTCACACACCTGATCATGAAGTTCAAGGTAGGCATGCCGCGCCTGTATGTGAGTGGGTGCTCTCGTGTGTTTGCATTCCTTTGTCTAAAATCTTTTATGAAGTGCCACATTGCAACAATTACTGTCAATGCATCCACAAACATTTAATGCCTTTGCACTTAGTGGAGTAATGGAGACTCATGAGTTTCTCCCGTCTCTAAATCCTCAGACTTTTCGACCTGCTGCCATGATCATTGAACGCTCGGCAGATTTCGGACGCACATGGCGCCCGTACCGATACTTTGCCTCAAACTGCACCAGAACCTTCCCCACCATCCCTGCCAACGGCCTGCACCATATCAACGATGTCATCTGTGAGGAACGCTACTCGGACATTGAACCTTCCACTAATGGAGAGGTAAGGTAGCGGTACTACACTCCTGAGCCTCTTGACCTGAGTCAATTCACAAAATAGCAGACCACAGGTTCATAGAGACAACCAAGAGTCAAGGAATGTCTCCTTTGTAACAGTCTGTTCACTCATTAGCTTTAAAGCATAATTTTTAAACCAAAGCTCTCCCCCTTAAATCTTTAAAGATTCACTTTTTGGAAGTGGCCATGAGGGTAGTTACCGCGGTAACTGCAGGGGTTGTCGTGTGTCTGACAAGGGTACGTCTGCAGAGTGGGATTAGTAGATGTTATTATTGTATTTTAACAACAACCCATAATTATAGCAATACAGTATTTTGGTGAAGTGAGTGTGGTAGTATTGTGATGTACAGCAATAGCTATTGCATTTTTTCAAGACTTTGCGGTGCTGCACTTTGCAGACGGTCCCTTGGCATGAGCATCACTGTCTGATGAGTTGTGGCCTAATGGGATATTTCTTTCAGTTCCGTCATTTGAAAATGTTTTCCAGGTCATTTATAAAGTGCTGGATCCTGCCATTCATGTGAAAGACCCATACAGTTTGGACATTCAAGGTAAACCTTAAGTATTATCCGTGTTTTCCTTTGCTACATGAAATACAGATGTAGCCCATTAACAAACGGTTTTTATTCTTTAAAGAACTTTTGCGAATCACAAACCTGAGGATCAATTTCACCAAGTTGAACACTCTGGGAGATGACTTGTTGGACCGACGCTTTGACGTCCTCCAGAAATACTACTATGCCATCTATGAGCTGGTGGTCAGAGGGAGCTGCTTCTGTTATGGTCATGCCTCAGAGTGCGCGCCAGTGCCAGGGGTTGATGTGCGGGAGTTTGGCATGGTGAGTCAGCAGATATATCATATCACTATAATTTTAATGCAAACTGCGAGAGAAAAGTCATTGACCTGTTTGCTTATCGATTTGCTGCACTCTGATTGGTCAGATCCACGGTCGCTGTGTGTGCAAACATAATACAGAGGGTCTGAACTGTGAACGCTGCCAACACTTCCATCATGACCTGCCGTGGAGGCCGGCGGAGGCAGAGAACCCCCACACATGCAGAGGTGGATTATGCACACACACACACACACACACACACACACACACACACTAATAACTAT